>JAKSZT010054072.1:949510-967854 GCA_026826555.1 Tolypeutes matacus | reverse complement strand
GAGTGAGCACAGAGCATGAGGAGCATGGACGCGACAGTGTGAAGGACACCCTTTTCTCTACACATGTCTGATAAGAGGGCTGTTACCACCACAGGAGAAGACAGACATCCTACTGCTTACTTCGCAATGAAGACCAGCTAGTGTGACTCACATCACTAGCTGCGGCTGCGAGTGCAGAACAGGACTTTATCCCTGTGCTCCTGTGTGTTTCCACAACCTAAGATGATAGTTTTCATTGGGGCACTGAGAGTTTCATTCCAAAAAAGGTCATTCCTTCTCTCACTTGGGGGTACTACAGTGAACATGGGATATATTCCAGGTTCATCCATTGTTCATCAGCTTCTTCCCATCCAACCCCTCCATTCTCTTCTGGGATTGAAGCGGTCTGCATCATTTTCAACTTTTTTAAAGATGTGTTGAAATTTTAATATTTAATTAGTCTGAGAAATATCTGGCATCTGCACACTCTGAGGTTTTCTGCAAACATTGCACAATCTCACAACCTCACATCTATTCTTGTCAGCCTTATGTCCCAGGAATTTCTCTGATTCCTGTACTATATATTGGGGTCACTGGCCTAATGTTGCTCATTCCAGTGATGTTATTGCTGTAGCCAATGCTGTAATATGGATTTTGACATTTCCTTCCTGGCTCCAACAGGTTTCATCTTGGAATAGCTCTTTCTTTAGCTGCCCCAAGATTGGAGAAGTTGAATGTAGAACTGGAAGCAGGAAATCTGGTCTGTGCCTGAGACCCATGAGGGGTACAGTAAGAGCAGACTCCTCAGAGGGTCAACGCTGGAGGCCAAGGGAAGGAGGGAAGGGCAAAAGGAGCAGGAGCAGGAAGTGTTCTTTCTGTGCCCTGAAACCTCTGCTGCACCAGGCCCCAGTTCCCATGTTTTTATCTGCCACTGCCCACTTGGACAACCTCTTCCTGAGGCAGGAACATCATACTGGAGCATGTGTGACTTTAGACTAGTCCCCAAATCATGTGACTCCCTGCCTGACTCCCCTGTCTTGCAGGCCTTGCTGGCCAAGAGCAATTACCCCTCCATCTTACAAGGACTCATTCCCACCTAGTCTGGAGACACTCACAGTTTACAGGTGAATTCACTGGGCAGCAGCATCACAGTGCTATTTGGGAACAGGGAAACTCTCCAACACTGTGTCCATAGCTGTTTGAGTTTGCCAAGCATTGCCAATACAAAATACCAGAAGTAGGATGGCTTTTATTGGAATTTATGAGGGTTAAAGCTTACAGTTCTGATGCTGTGAAAATAGCCAAATCAAAGCATCATCAAAAATGCTGCCTTAAAAAGGGTCAGCTGCAGCTGGACTGCTGCCTAGGCAAAATGTTGGGCCTGCCTGTCTCTCTCTGCCTTCTGCTCAAACTCACTTTCTTTCTGAGCTCAGCAGTGGGCCATTCAGACACAATCGCTCACACTTCTGCCTTCCCCTCTGGCCTGGATGTATTCAGCTTCAAGCTGCCCCATGGCTCAAGCCTCTGACCTCTCTCTCAGCCTCTCATCATTTCTGTGTCTCTCCAAAGCTGTAGGAGATCCTGGAAGCCCCACCCACATGGCAGGGTAAACATGGCAGCACTCTTTCTCTGTGTGTTCCATATATATAGGACTTCAGCACAATGATTGGGGTCCATCCTGGTGCCTGAAATCTAATCACAGGCCCTTAACTAAACTAAAGCAATCTAACAAAAAGTGAACTAATCAAAATATCCCTTATCTGAATCTCACCAAAATGACCTACATACAAAAGGCTAACACACAGCAATGAGTCAGTAGAAACATACTTTTCCGGGGTCCACATATGACAAAAATGAGGGTATTAACCCAGGGCACAGGGAACAGGAGAGGTCTCATAAGTCCAGAAGAAATGGGAACCCATGAAGCAGTGACTGTATTTTGGGTGTGCCCATCATTGAGCAAAATCGGATGCTGACCACCATTGAAATGGTCGCTAGAATGGTCCCCAAAAAAACTCAATATACTGTACTTTCTACACTGAATCTTAGCTCCAAAATCATGTGTGCAACTCAGAGAAGTTTGGCATTATTCCCATCCCCAAAACCAGAGTGCACAGATCTTTGTTGGGGGGTGGGTGGGCAGGAAGCAGGCTGTAAAACTGAAATCCCCTAATTTCTTCTCCACAGAACTGATTATATTTCCAACAGTATGGTGAAATTCAACCTCAAGGGTGCCCTCAAAAGCAGTGGAGATCGTCCAGGGCCTGAGAAATAATTCATCACAATCCTTCAGAAAGAATTGAAATAAATAATTTTACAGATGATTAAAAACTAATAAAGTTTGCTAGCTACAACTCACTTTTAAAGAAATGTAAAAGAATATTCTTCAGGCATAAAGAGAAAATTTCACAATGTTCAAGTTCCAGAATGGATGGAAGAACAATATTTGTTAATTAAATTTATATATTTAAATGACTATAGAATGGATAAAGTAATAATGATAACCATGGCCTAGGACATCAATAAAGTGAAAAAATACACCATAAAATAATATAGAGCATAAGAAGGGTAAATGGATATGTGGTAGTTGGATATCGTTATGAATTCCAAAAATAGATATTGGATTATGCTTGTAAACTGGTCTGTTAATCTGGGCATGGTTAAGTTATGATAAGGGTGTTGACTGGGCCAGAGTCTGTGGGTCATCGAGTGAGTGGGGCCTCAAACATAGAAAGACATAGCAAAGGACAGAGTGGGAATAGTTTTGATGTTGGATTTCTGACGAGCAAGCACAGAAGGCCCTGAAGAAAAGAGACAAGCCATTCACCTGACAGTTCACAGCTGGCTTTGTGGAGAGAGGCAAAGTTTAAAGAGACTCATAGTCTATGGCTGACCTTGTGGAGGAACCAGAGGAGCTGAGTCCAGAGAGAAACACAGGCCTGGGAAGAGTGGAATGGAAGAAGCCTGAACCCTGCCAAATATCAGCAGCTGTCTTGCTCCAAGATGGGATAACAGACCTTGGTGAAGGAAGAAACTTATCCTTTATGACCTGGTAACTGTAAGCTTCTAACCCCCAAAAATATCCATTATAAAGTCCAACAGATTTCAGGTATTTTACATCAGCACGCTTTTGGCAGAATAATACAGGATATAAAATGTTTTAAAATAATTTATTTGGCAAGTCAATAACAAATAATAAGTGCATATTTGGAAAGGCAAAAAAAAGTGTTATAATTTCCCCAGTAAACTTTAAAGAATATTAAATAGCACATCTCATCCAAATAAATAGAAGAAAAATTGAACAAAAATAGTCAGTCCAAACTAAAGTGTTTAGGATTTCCTGGGTTGTGATTTGGCCTTTCTTCTGGGGTCACTTTACTCATGCAACTTTGGAAGCTGCACCTTTCTTATCGTTCAGAAGCCTGAAGGTTCCAGGGTTGACTTATTAGGTATTGTTTTGTCCCCATGATAAATCAAGTGTTGTATCACTTGCCCATTTCCGAGTTATGAAGTCAGGAAACTGGATGTGATGCTCATTTGAAACAAGAAGAACCATGAATGATAGAACAATTAAAAAGGGGATATTGTTGCACTTCCCAAATTGGACGCTTAGATAATTGATATTTGATCTTTCCTCTTTTCTAATGAATGCATACAATGCTATAAATTTCCCTATGAGCATTGCTTTTGCTGCAACCAAGAAACTATGAAGAAGCGTAGGACATTAAGAAGCAGAAACAAACACTTAACAAGAGGCTTGTGAATGAAGCTATATCCTCTTCCACAAGAGTACAGACTTATGATGAAGTACAGAGAATGTAAGGAAATTGGGAAAACACTTTCTCTGACTGCAAGCACTGTTTCCTCAAAATAACTTCTATGAATGTAAATTCACTTTAAAGAAATTTGCATCAGGCTTATCTAAGCATGAGGGAATCTGTATAAGGAAAAAAGAATGAACACAATGAATTTTATTAGTTTGTGCCACATGGTAGTCCTCCCCTTTAAGTGTAAGGAGTGTGAAGTTTCTTGGAAATTCAAACTCATGAGACACCTGGGAATTAACCCTTCAGAGAAACCATTTGGGATATCATGAATTTGGGAAAGCTAGAGTCATATCAAAGAAACATGCAGTAGTAAAACTCTGTGTATGAAATGAATATTGGAAATTCTTCAGCCAGGCATAAAATCGCATTGAGCATGAAATATTAGTACATTAGATAGTGTTGTAATGAACATGGCAATGCTTCCATCTGAAATAAAGCCTCATGGAATATGAGAAAATCCTAACTAGAGAGAAACCATATGAGTGTCCTGAATGTAGTCTGCTCTTTACAATCATTTATTCTCTTCATTTTAAAAGCCATATATATATAAATAACATTTTTGTAAGCAAATACACATATATGCATATATATTTATATATCATTTTGCAAATGTTTTTATGTATTGTGAGAATTTTGATTTTTACCCACAATAAAAATAACTAAAAAATTAAAAAAAAAAAAGCCATACAGGGGAACAAGCATAGAAATGTAATACATGTGGGAAAATTTTCAACCTGACAGAAAACATCTTTATTCATAAGAAAAATCTTGTAGAAGAAAAATCACATATATGTGGGAAATCCTTAATTCAAATGTCAAATCTCAGATACAAGAGATTTTCTACTGCAAAGAAACCCTATGCATGTAAGTCACGTGAAAAATTTTAGGCACAAATCATATCTCACAGTACATGAAATAACTCATAGTGGACAGAAACAAAATTAAAGTAAAGAATGTAAAAAAGCCTTCAGGCAAAAAGAACAGTTCATTAAACATCAGAGCATTCATTCTGGAGAAAAACCCTATATATACAAGGAATGTGGAAAAGCCTTCAACCAAAAGGAAAACCTCATTAACCTTCTGAGAATACATACTGGAAAGAAATCCTATGAATGTGATGGATATGGGAAAGCTTTCATTCAGAAATCAAGCCTCATTACACACCAAATAAGACAAACTGGATAGAAACCCTACATAATAAGGAAAGTAGAAAATCCTTCAGTAGCAAATCAAATCTCACTGACCATGAGAAAATTCATAGTGGAGGGAAACCCTATATATGAAAGGAATGTTGAAGAGCCTTCAGCCAGAGGCAATATCTCATTAAACATTATAACATTCATACTGGAGAGAAACCGTGTGATTGTAATGAATGTGAATCGCCAAAGAAACTCCACCTCCAGGCTGTGCAACTTGTTGCCAATCTTAGAAGGAAGCAATGTGACTGTGCAATACATGATGTCTTTCTCCTCTTGGAAAAGTGCGCTTGCAGTTTGTTCTTTGATCTCCTCCACCCGCATCTTCTTCCACATTCATTTGTGTTCAATTTCTTACCACTTAATTATGCATTAGAACTCGAGATTTCTCTTAGTTTTTGTAAAGATGGGCTTTCCACTTATTTCAAATAATCCAGGTTGTTTTCACTGGTTCTTCAATCCATTTCATTCTGGGTAAGCATTTTAAAAATTACCATTTAAAAAATAATGCTGCTCATTATTGTAGCATTATCTTATAAGGCACCCCAATCCTTTATATTTTTTCAGTTTCTTCATCTGATTCTGATGTGGATTCAACTTTAACAGCCAATGAACTACAGTGGCCTGCTTTCTACTTCACTCCAATTTTCATTATTATTTCAAGTCAGAAATGATCCTTGCATAATTAGGTGATATACTTCTGCTTTGAAATATTTTAAGAAGTTAGAATATTTATATTCTTAAGTTGTTACCAATATTTTTCTCATATGTGATAGGGTGTGCGATGGATGAAACTAGAGAATGCATGTATTTACAAACATAAAAGTGTACCCAAAAGAATCTGCAATGCAGATAATACTGAAGAAGGAGGGATGCAGAATGAGGCTAGAGAAGGCTGTTTGCCATAACAGACAAATTATTTTTGTACTCTTTGCAGGGACAATTTGTTATAATTTAAAATAAAATTTGAAAATAGTACACAATGAAATTATACAAAGTGGTTGATTTGAAGATATTAATTTGTATCTGCAACATTACTGTGCAGGGCACTTCCCCTCACCCTTTGCAAATACAGTCACCCATAAAGGCAAAGTGATCACTCCCCCCAGCACCCTCCCCAGATGCCTAACCACGTGGAGGCCTCGCTCAAGAAGAGTGATCATGGAGCAGGAGGAGCATGGACATGACCGTGTGAAGGCCACACAGCGCTCTACACATGTCCAGTTAGAGGGGTGTTAGCACCACAGGAAAAGATGGACTTCCTGCTCCTTAATACACAGTGAAGACCTTCTAGAGGGACTCACATCACTAACTGAGGCTGTGAGTGCTGAGCAGGGCTCTCTCCCTTTCCTCTTTGCTGATCAAGGTACCAGGACTTTCTGGGTTTCCCATACTATTCATTAGGGTCACTAGCCTAATGTTGCTCATTCTGGTGATGTTATTGCTAAAGTTAATGATGTAATGTGAATTTTGGCTCTTCCTTCCAGACATCAAAAGGTTTCATCTTGTCATTGCTCTTCCTTTAGCTGCCCCTAGATTGGAGAAGATGAATGTGGAACTGTGAACAGGAGACCTCATTCTGTACCTGAGAACCAGGAGGGGAACAGTAAGAGCAGCCACGTCACAGTGTCCACGCTGGAGGCCAAGGGAAGGAGGAATGGGCAAAATGAACAGGAGCAGGAAGTCTCCTCCCTGTGCCCTGACTCCTCTGCTGCAACAGAACCGAGGTCCCATGCTTTTATCTGCCCCTACCAGCCTGACCAACCCCTTCCTGAGGCAGGTACATCATACTGGGGCATCTGTGACTTTAGAGTAGTCTGCAAGCCATGTGCTTCCCCTGCTGACTCACAGTCTTGCAGGCCTCGATGACCAAGAGCACTTCCCCCTCCACCTTACCCGTACTCATTCTCACCTAGTCTGGAGAAACCCACAGTTTAAAGGTGAATTCACTGGGCAGTGCATCATTCAGCTGTTTGGGAACACGGCAGATCTCCAAACCGGTGTTCCTAGCTGGTTCAGTTTACCAATGCTGCCATTGCAAATAAATTGTTTGGCATTTATTAGAATTTATTAGGGTTAAAGCTTACAGTTCTGAGGCTGTAAAAATGTCCAAATCAAGACATCAACAAAAATGCTGTCTTAACAAGAGTCAGCTGCTGCTAGACTCCTGCCAAGGCAAAATGTTGCACCTGCCTGTCTCTTTCTGCCTTCTCCTCTAAACTCACTTTATCCCAGAGCTCAGCAGTGGGCAATAAGCCACAATTTCTCATACCTCTCCCTTCTCCTCTGGCCTGAATGTCTTCAACTTCAAGCTGCTCCATGAGTACAGCCTCTCCATTACACTCTCAGGGTTAATGTGTCTCTCCACAGCTGTAGGAGACCTGTAGCCCTCTCCCACATGTCATGGTAAACAGGGCAGCACTCTTTCTCTCTGTGTTCCATGTATGTAGGACTTCAACACAATGATTGGGGTCCATCCAGTTGCCTGATATCTAACCTGAGGCCCTTAACTAAACTAAAGCATTCTACCACAAAGTGACCTAACTGAAATTTCCCTTATCTGAATCTAAACAAAATGTCCTACATACAAAAGTCTTACATATTTAGCAATGGGTAAGAACATACATTTCTGGCGTCCATACATGACTCAAACAAGGGCATTAACCCAGGGCACAGGGATCAGAAGAGGTCTCCTAAGTCTGGGAGTAATGGGAACTCATGAAGCAGTGGCTGTACATAGGGTAAGGCAATCATTGAGCAAAATGGGTGCTGAACATCATTGCACTGGTTCCTAGACTGGTCCCAAGAAGAACTCAGTATACTGTGCTTTCTCCACCAAATGTTAGCTCCAAAATCAGGTGTGTAAATCATCAAGGTGTGCCATTATTCCCTTTCACACAGCTGGAGTGCACAAATTTTGCCTTTTTAATGGCAGGGGGGCAGGAAACAGGGTGTAAAACTGAAAGACCCTAATTTATTCTTCAAATAACTGATTGTATTTACAACAGAATGGAGAAATTTGACCCTAAGTGTGCTCTCAGAAGCAGTGGAGATTGTGGAGTGCCTGAGATTTAATTCATCTCAGCCCTTCAGGAAGAAGTGAAATAAATATTTTACAGATGAGTAAAAACTAATACCATTTGCTAGCAGTAACTCACTTAAAAAAAATGTAAAAGAATATTCTTCAGGCAGAAAGAAAATAATCTCATAAGGTTCGAGATTCAGGATGGATTGAGGAATAATATCTGTTAATTAAATTCATATATATAAATGAATATTGAATGGATAAAGTAGTAATGATATTCATGACTTAGGACATCAATAAAATGCTAAAATGCACCATAAAATAATATATAGCATAAAATGGGTAAATGGATATGTAGCAGTTTGGTATCGTTATGAATTCTAAAAATAGATATTTGATTATGTTTGTAAACTGGTCTGTTAATGTGGCAATGATTAAGTTTTGATAAGTGCATTGAATTTGCATCAGTCAGTAGAGTGTTGAGCCCTGCCACTTGGTGGGTGTGGTCTCAAACATAAAAAGACATGGCAAAGCATAGAGTTACAGTAATTTTTGATGTTGGAGTTCTGATGAACAAGGACAGAATGCCCTGGGAAAAGAGATGAGCCCTTCACCTGACAGTTTACAGCTGGACTTGTGACTTAGAGAGCCACATAGTCTACAGCTGACTTTGTGGAGGAAACAGAGGAGCTGAGCCCAGAGAGAAATGCATCCCTGAGTAGTGAGGAACCCAAGAAGATTGATCCCTGGCATATGAGGGCCTCTCTCATGCTCCAAAATGGGCTAACAGACTATGGAGAAGGAAGAAACTTATCCTTTATGACCTGGTAACTGTAAGCGTCTACCCCAAATAAATATCCTTTATGAAGACCAACAGATTTCTGGCATTTTGCATCAGCACCCCTTTGGCTGATTAATACAGGATATAAAATGTTTTAACAGACATTATTTGGCAGGTCAATAAGAAATAATAAGTGAAGATTTGGAAAGGCAAGCAAATCTGTTATAATTTCCCTGGTACACTTTAAAGAATATTAAATAGTGCATCCCATACAAATGAATGGAAGAAAAAAATGAAGAAAAATAGTCTGTCCAAAACAAAGTGTTCATTATTTCCTGGGTTGCCTTTTTGCTCTTTGTTCTGTGGCCACCTTACTCGTGCATCTTGGAAGCTGCACCTTTCTTATCCTTCAGAAGCCTGAAGGTTCCAAGGTGATTTATGGGGTGTTATATTGTCCTCATCATAAATCAAGTGCTGTATCATTCCCCCATTTCCTAGTTACGAATTCACCAAACTGGATGTCATGCTCATTTGAAGCAAGAAGAATCGTGAATGATAGAACAAATAAAAAGGAGATATTGTTACATTTCCCAAATTGAACACTTAGATGATAGATATTGGATCATTGCTCTTTTCTAATGAACGCATTCAAAGCTATGAATTTCCAACTAAGCACTGATTTTGCTGGACACCAGAAACTATGAAGAACCATATGACATTAAGAAGCAGAAAGAACCACATAATAAAAAGCTTGTGAGTGAAACTATATCCACTTCCACAAAAGTACAGTCTTAAGATGAAAGCAGAGAATGTAAGAAAGTTGGGAAAATATTTTCTCTGACCACAAGCATTGTTTCCTAAATAACACTTCTATGAATATAACTTCTCTTTGAAGGTATTTGCATCATGGTTACCTAAGCATGAGGGCATCTATGTAAGGAAAAAACATGAACACAATGAATTTTGCCAATTGGCCCCACATGGTTGTCCTCCCTATTGAGTGTAAAGAGAGTGAAATTTTCTTGGAACTTCAAACTCATGAGATACCCTAGAATTAATCCTTCAGAGAAATCATTTGGGATTTCATCAATTTGGGAAAGCGAGATTCACATCAAAGGAACATGCAGGTGTAAAACCCTGTGTGTTAAGCAATATTGGAAATCTTTCAACCAGGCATTAAATGTCATTGAGCATGAAATATTCATACATTAGTTAGTATTGTAATGAACAGGGGAATGTTTCCATCTAAAACAAAACCACATGGAATGGGAGAAAATTCAAATTAGAGTGAAACCATATGAGTGTCCAAATGTAGTCTGCTCTTTACAGTCATTTTTTACACATTATTTTAAATGCCAAACAGGTTAACAAGCATAGAAGTGTAATACATGTTGGAAGGTTTTCAACCTGACAGAAAACTTCTTTATTCCTCAAAAAATTCTTACTGAATAGAAATCATATACATGTGGGAAACTTTAATTTAAATGTCAAATCTCAGATACAAGAGATTTCCTACTGCAAAGAAATCCTATGCATGTAAGGCATGTGAAAAAGCTTTAGGTACAAATAAAATGTCAAAGAACAAGAAAAACCTCATAGTGGATAGAAACAAAATGACTGTAAAGAATGCAGAAAAGCCTTCAGCCAAATGCAATAGTTCATTAAACATCACAGCATTCATTCTGGAGAAAAACCCTATATATGCAATGAATGTGGAAAAGCCTTCAAAAGAAGGAAAACATCATTAACCATCAGAGAATACATACTGGAGAGAATCCCTATGAATATGATGGACGTGGGAAAGATTTCATTCAGAAATCAAGCCTCATTACACACCAGAGAATACAAACTGGAGAGAAACCCTATATCTGTAAGGAATGTAGGAAAGCATTCAGTAGCAAATCAAACCTCACTGACAATGAGAAAATTCATAGTAGAGCAAAACCCTTTATATGTAAGGAATGTGAAATAGCCTTCAGTAAGAAGCAGTATCTCATTAAACATTACAACATTCATACCAGAGCAAATCCCTCTGAATGTAATGAAAGTGAATCTCGAAAGAATCTCCACCCGCAGTCTGAGCAACTTTTTGCCAATCTTTTAAGGAAGCAGCTGTGACTGCATTCAGGATGACTTTCTACTATTGGAAAAGTGCACTTGCAGTTTGTTCTGAGATCTGCTCCTCGCACATCTTCTTCCACACTCATCTGTGTTCAGTTAGTTACCACTAATTTATGCATCAAAACTCGAAATTTCTCTTAGTTTATGTAAAGATGGGCTTTCCATTATTTCCAATTATCCTGGTTGTTTTCACTGGTTCTTCAATCCTTTTCATTCTGGGTAAGCATATTAAAAATTACAATTTAAAAATAATGCTGCCCATTATTGTAGCATTTTCTTATAAGGTATCCCAACACTTTATGTTTTTTTCAGTTTCTTCATCTGATTCTGATGTGGATTCATGTTTAACAGCACCTGAAGTACAGTGGCCTGCTTTCTACCTCACTCCAATTTTCATTGTTATTTTAAATCAGAAATGATCCTTTCATAATTAGGCGATATGCTTCTATACTCAAGTATTTTAAGAAGTTAGAAAATTTATTTATATTCTTAAGTTGTACTCCAATATTTTTCTCAAATGTGATAGGATGTGGGTTGAGTGAAACTAGAGAATACATGTATTTACAAACAGAAATGTGTACCCAAAACAAGGTGCCATTGCAAAAAATTCTGAGGAAGGAGGAATGGGTTTGAGGCTAGAGAAGGAAATTTGTTGTTTGCCATAACAGACATAAATTATTTTTATACTCTTTGCATGGATAATTTGTTTATAATTTAAGAGAAATTATTAAAATAGCACACAATGAAATCATACAAAGTGGTTGATATGAAGATATTGGTTTAGCATTACTGGGGGGACACTGCCCCTCACCCTTTGCAAATACAGACTCCCATAAAGAAAAAGTGTTCACTCCCCTTGGCTGCCTCCCCAGCTGCCAGGACAGGTAGACACCTCCCTCAGCAATGGTGAGCACAGAGATGAGGAGCATGGATGTGACTTTGTTAAGTCCACACTGTTCTCTACACATGTCCAGTTAGAGGGCTGTTAGCACCACAGGAGAAGACAAACTTCCTACTGCTTACTCCCCAGTGAAGAACCGCTAGAGTGAGTCACATCCATAACTGATGCTGCGAGTGCTGAGCAGGGCTGTCTCCCTGTCCTCCTTTATGGATTCAGAACCTATGATGATGGTTATCATTGGGGCTCTGAGAGATTGGTTCCCAAACAGGACATTCCCTCTCTGCCTTGGGGGAACTGCAGTGAACACATGTTATATTCCAACTTCTTCAGTTGTTCATCAGCTTCTTCCCAACAAAACCCTCCATTCTCTTCTGGGATTGAAGAGGCCTGCATCATTTTCAACACTGTTAAAATGTGTTTAGAGGGGCCAAGATGGCATTAGTGTAGGAGGGCACACACTGCAAGCTCTCAGAGCAAGGCGGATTGTGGATGGGGTCCTGCCCAGGGGTCTGTGCTGTGCATACGTGGAGTGAGAAGCTTGGGACATCTATCTGTGTGGATCAACAGCATGGACGGAATGGTAGAGATTCATGAATTTTAAGCCTGCCGGTGGTGGTTGGCACAGGTGGCTGAGCCCCAAGTTTAGGGAGAAAAAAATAATAATAAAACAGCGACTTGGAGCCGCGAGTGGGGTGGGAAAGTTTTATTTTCTGGGTATCTGGCTGCCTGGCGCCCCTTGGATCTTGTGTGAAAAGAACAGCTGGAGCTAAGTAGCACCCATGAACTGGAGGGGCGATTCTGTTCGGGGGATGGAGCTAATTTGCCTAGCTGCCCAGGGATAAGACCTGGGCTGCTGCAGAGCCAGGAAGAAGGGACACTCCCCAAAAGAGGGAGGGTTCTGTTGGAGAACAGGGAAGGGTATATTTTATTTTTATTTTTTTGACATCGATCTGGCTGCCTGCACAGCCCCATAGCTTTAGAGAGCAGATAAGCCGACCTGAAGCAGCATCAGGCTGAGAGCAGACATGAATCTGCAGTCAAACTGATTTACATAGCAAGCTGGTGATGCTGGTGTTCGGCTCCAGAAGGGGCAGAATCGGCCTTCTTTAGCACTCCACACTGACTAACATCAGAGCTACAGCTACACTGAGGAGTCCAGGAAGTGGGACGTGCTTGATTAATTTCCACAGGCGCAGTTAGTGTCCCTTTCGTAAGGGGGTTGGTCTAGAGGAGGAATTATTTTGGGTCCTGTATTTGACTAAAAAAATTTTAAAAAGTGCGAAGGTCACTTCAATAAATGAAAAATAAATTCTTTTTAATTTAGTTTAATAGCTAAAAGCTGCTTCAGGACCTGCATATGGAACCCTGCGGGGAAATTGATTGATAAACAAAAGCAGGCAGAGAGGATCCACGTGAACTCTAGGGGAATCATTGACACTCCTTAGCTCTGTTTGATTGTTTGCCTGTGTGGATCTTTGGTTTCTGTCTGTTTCTTTCTGATCCCTTGCTTTTCTTTCCTCTTTCCTCCTCCCTTTCTTTTTTCTTTCATTTTTTAAAAATTAGGTGCTGCTAGCTTGTCGCTTCTTTCCTGTGCTTATTCTTTAGTAATTTCACACTCACTGTCTATATTGATCCTGTATTACAAATTCGCTTATCATTCCTTCATCTTTCTGCCTTCTGTTTTCTGCTGTGGCTCTTAGATACAACATTTTTTCATAGGCCCACAACTTAAGGGTGCCAATTTCTATCCCATTGATTTTGTTTTCTTCTTTATTTAAATTAGTATTAACTTTTTCCTTTCAGCCCTTTCTTTACTATTCCTCTCCCTCCTCATAATTCTAGTCTTCTAAATCACTATATATATATTCCTCTATTTGTTTTCCCAGTCCTTTGTAGGAACTCCACTTTTTTTCCTATTACTCTACAATGCCTACACAAGTTAAATATTCATATCATTAAGTCTCATTTTGTACCTCTTCTAACTTTTATCCATATTACTATTGTCCTTCTGCCTTCCTTACATCTTTTGATTCCTCTGGCCCTAACCTTTTGCCTTCAAGGAAACATAGAAAGAAGTAAGGAAATGAAATAAGAAGAAAAACAACCAAAAAGAAAACTTAATTCACACGCAGAACCACCAGCTAAATAAAACTCTAGATCATAGAGAAAAGCTAATCAACTGAACAAACACATCAAGATAATATGATGACCAGAGGGCAACAAAAAATTACAAATGACTCTGAGAAACAGGAAAACATGGACCAGTCCAAAGAACAAAATAAAAATCAGGAAGTGATGCAGAACATTGAACAACTAATCAAAGTAATCCAAAGAAATATCATGGACCAACTTAAAGAAGTGAAGGAAGAGATTAAGGATATAAAGAAGAGACTGGGAGAACATACTGTATAAATAGCAAATATGCCTTAAAAGGTAATGGATATGATGGTGAACAATAGTACAAGCCAAGAAATGAAAAAGACGCTGGATTAAAAAAACAGTGGATTTGAACAGGCAGAGGAAAGAATTAGTGATATGGAAGACAATACAGCTGAAATAAAAAAGATAGTAGAACAGATAGTCAAAAAGATAGAAAAAATCCAGCATGGACTCAGGGAATTAACCGATAATACAAAACACACAAATATACGCATTATGGGCATCCCAGAAAGAGAAGAAAAGGGACAGGGAACAGAAGGAATGTTGAAGGAAATAATGGCCAAAAATTTCCCAAATCTATTGAGAGAGATGGACGTGCAGATCCAGAAAGCACACCCCACCCCAAATAGTATAAATCCCAACAGGCCAACCCCAAGACATATACTTGTCAAAATGTCCAATGCTCAAGACAAAGATAAAATACTCAAGGCAGCAAGAGAAAAGAGAACCATCACATGCAATGGAAGCACAATAATATCAGGTACTGATTTCTCAGCTGAAACCATGGAAGCAAGAAGACAGTGGTATGACATAGTCAAAACACTAAAAGAAAATTGCCCTGCGAATTCTCTGTCCAGGAATATTGACCTTCAAAAATGATGGAGAGTTCAAAATATTCACAGATAAACAGAAATTAAGAGAGTATGTCAAGAAGACACCAGCACTTCAAGAAATACTAAAGGAATCTCTTTAAGTTGAAAGGAAAAAATAAGGGAGAGAGAATTGGAGGAGAGTTTAAAACAAATGAAAATACAAAAACAGAAACAAAAGAACATATGATATCTTTCAGATAATGGTTCTCAGAGACTGCTCACTTTCCTCAGTTCAGATCAGTGAGGTCATATACTGTTCATCTTTCAGTGCCTGCCTTGCTTCACTCAACATAAGGTCTTCAAGATTCATCCATGTTATTCCATGTGTTAGCACTTTGTCCCTTCTTACAGCTGAGTAATATTCCATTGTATGTATGTACCACATTTTGCCTATCCATTCATCTGTTGATGGGCACCGGGGCTGATTCCAACTTTTGGCAATGGTGAACAATGCCGCTATGAACATTGGTGTGCATATATCTGTTTGTATTTTTGTTTTCAGTTCTTCTGGGTATATACCCAGCAGTGGAATTGCTGGATCATACGGAAGATCTATTGCTAGTTTTCTGAGGAACCGCCAAACTGTCCTCCACAGTGGCTGGACCATACCGCAGTCCCACCAGCAGTGGATGAGGGTTCCTATTCCTCCACATCCTCTCCAACATTTAGTGTCTCCTGTTTTTTTAATAGCTGCCATTCTGATGGGTGTAAGATGGTATCTCATTGTAGTTTTGATTTGCATTTCCCTGATAGCAAGTGATGTTGAGCATTTTTTCATGTGCTTTTTAGCCATTTGTATTTCTTCCTTGGAGAAGTGTCTTTTCAGGTCACTTGCCCATTTTTTATATGGGTTGTTTGTCCTTTTATTTTCGAGGTGAAGGATTTCTTTATATATGCAGGATATTAGGCTCCTATCAGATATATGGTTGCCGAATATTTTTTCCCATTGGGTAGGTTGCCTTTTTATTTTCTTAATAACATCCTTAGAGGTGCAGAAGTTTTTAATTTTGAGGAGATCCCATTTATCAATTTTTTCTCTTGCTGCTCGTGCTTTGGCTGTGAAGTTCATGAAACCATTTCCTATTACAAGTTCCTGTAGATGCTTCCCTACATTATCTTCCAAGGTTTTTATGGTTTTGGCTCTTATATTTAGATCTTTGATCCATCTTGAGTTGATTTTTGTATAAGGTGTGAGATTGTATTCTTCTCTCATTCTTTTTGATATGGATATCCAGTTCTCCAACACCACTTGTTAAAGAGGCCACTCTCTCCCAGCTGAGTGGGTTTCGTGGCCTTGTCAAATATCAGATGACTGTATATGCGAGGATCTATATCAGAACTCTCAATCCTGTTCCATTGGTCAGTAGGGCTATCCTTGTGCCAATACCTTGCAGTTTTGATCACTGTGGCTTTGTAGTATGTTTTAAAGTCAGGTAATGTGATACCTCCAACTTCATTTTTCTTTTTCAATATATCTTTGGCAATTCGGGGCCTCTTACCTCTCCAAATATATTTTGTGGTTAGTTTTTCCAGTTCCTTAAAAAATATAGTGTTGACTTTTATTGGGATTGCATTAAATCTGTAGATTAGTTTGGGTAGGATAGACATCTTGATGATATTTAATCTTCCCATCCATGAACAGGGAATATTTTTACATTTATTTAAGTCTTCTTTGATTTCCTTTAACAGTGTTGTGTAGTTTTCTATATATAAGTCCTTTACATCTTTAGTTAAATTTATTCCTAGGTATTTGATTCTTTTGTTTACTATTGTAAATGGTATTTTTTTCCTGATTTCCTCCTCAGTTTGCTGGTTATTGGTGTATAGAAATGCTACTGATTTTTCAGCATTGATCTTATAGCCTGCAACATTACTGAACTCCTTTATAAGTTCTAGAAGCCTTGTTGTCGATTTCTCAGGGCTTTCTATGTATAGGATCAGGTCATCTGCAAATAATGAAATTTTTACTTCTTCTTTTCCAATATGGATGCCTTTTATGTCCTTTTCTTGTCTCAGTGCTCGTGCAAGTACTTCTAAGACAATGTTAAATAGGAGTGGTGATAGTGGGCATCCTTGTCTTGTTCCCGATCTCAGAGGGAAGGCTTTTAGGATTTCACCGTTGAAAATGATGTTAGCTTTGGGTTTTTCATATATACCCTTTATCATTTTCAGAAAGTTTCCAACTATTCCTATCTTTTGTAGTGTTTTTATGAAGAAAGAGTGCATATGATTGCATTACCTTCCCCCCAACGTGAGACATGACTCCCGGGGATGAGCCTCCCTGGCAACGAGGGATTAATACCAAGTGCCAACTGGCAGCTTTGTGCAGTGGCAGTATCGTAGCCAATGAGGTTTATCCGAGGCACGATTATTGCTAATTGAAAACTTTTCCCAAGTGCCAACTGGCAACACAACTGGAAAAAGACCTTGAATAAAAGGGGGAAACGGTAAAGACAAATGAGTTCAAGTGGCTAAGAGACTTCAAAGAGAGTCGGGAGGTCATCCCAGAGGTAACTCTTACGCACACCTCAGTAGGAGCTCATAGAACATCTAAGTGCCTATCACCCCACTCAGTGGGGTTCCTGAGAGCTCCGGAGACACCCTGGTCTTATATAAGGGGGGATAGCCCCAGAGACTGATGCCTTATCAGTGGGTTCTATTTTGTAATCTGTGCTCCTGAGAGTGACAGAATTAGACTCAAATAAGTCCTCCCTGCACATGGTTCACCAGTCCCTTCTATTCAAACCTACATGTGATGCTGGAGTTTCTTAGGTATACTTCCAGAGACTGGAGCCTCCCACCTACCTATGTGCCAGGTGTGCATGAAATCTAGGTGGAGCTGCAACTCCTACCCTACAGCTCAATGGACTCATCCAAGTCACCTGGTGAGGAGACAACGATGGGAAATGGCCATCCCAGGGAATGGAGAGGGCCTGCATCTGCAGGCAGGATCATCCCACCCACCATATCCATGGGATATAAGCCCTCTCTCACTTGGAGTTGGAGTGGACATCACCATCCCAGTCGCCTCTGGATTGGGGGAAGAACTATGGACTAGAGTGGACTTGATGGTATTCTCTTGCTCACATATGGTGATTCTTGCAATGCAAGAAATTATAACAATGAGGTGGAGCCAGTGGCCACTTGACAGTTTTTTGGGTAGGGAGGGGATGAGCAGTTGAAATACAGGGGCTTCTTTGGGAGTTGGAGGTTGTCCTGAGTACTGTTGTGGCAATGGATGTAGGCCATTTTAAATCAGCACACACCACTCAGAACTGAGTGGGAGAGAGTGTGCTCTACAGTGTGAACTGTGGTCTATGGTTGGTGGCAAGGCTCCAGGAGGTGTAAGTTCATTGAGGTTGGTGGGCCACACTATGGGAGATGTTTGTGTTGGATGTGGTGGGAGGTGTGGGAGGTGGGCAACATGGGAATCCGAGTGGGTTCCGTATAATATTTTAGGTAATCTAAGCACCTCTTAAAAT
>JAKSZT010054072.1:867703-878965 GCA_026826555.1 Tolypeutes matacus | reverse complement strand
TGATGAACTCAACAGTCCAATTATAGGTAAAGAGATAGACTCAGTCATCAAACACCTCCCAACTAAGAAGAGCCCAGAGCCAGATGGCTTGCCAGTTGAATTCTAGCAAACATTGCAGAAAGAGCTAACACCAATTCTAATTAAGCTTTTCCAAAAAATAGATGTAAAATGAATATTGCCAATCTCATTCTATGATACCAATCGTGCCATAATACCAAAAGCAAAGATACCACTAGAAAGGAAAAATAGAGACAATTTCTCTAATGAATATAGATGCTAAAATCTGCAACAAATTACTTGCTAATCACGTTCAACAACATATCAAAAGGATTATACACAATAACCAAGTGGGTTTCATTCCAGGTCGGCAAGGATGGATCAATATAAGAAAATCAATCAATTTAATACACCACATAAACAAACTGAAAGAAAAAAATCACATGATCATCTCTATAGATGCAGAAAAAGCACTCGACGAAATACAGCACTCTTTCCTAATAAAAACACAGCAAAATATAGGAATAGAAGGAAATTCTCTGAATATGATAAAGGGTATATATGAAAACCCAAAGCTAACATCATCTTCGATTGTTAATTCCTAAAAGCCTTCCCTCTGAGATAGGGAACAAGACTAGGATGCCCACTATCACCAATCCAATTTAACATTGTCTTAGAAGTACTTGCTCAAGCACTGAGGCAAGAAAAGGATACAAAAGGCATCCAGATTGGAAAAGAAGAAGTACAAATTTCATTATTTGCAGATGACATGATCCTATACATCGAAAGCCCGGAGAAAGCTACAACAAGGCTTCTAGAACTTATAAAGTAGTTCAGTAATGATGCAGGCTATAAGATCAATGCTCAAAAATCAGCATTTCTGTACACCAATAATGAGCAATCAGAGGAGGAAATCAAGAAAGAAATGCCATTTACAATAGTAACTAAAAAATCAAATACCTAGGAATAAATTTAACTGAAGATGTACAGGACTTATATACAGAAAATTACAGAACACTGTTAAAGGAAATCAAAGAAGACTTCAATGAATGGAAAAATATTCCCTGTTCATGGATAGGAAGACTAAACATCATCAAGATATCTATCCTACCCAGACTACTCTATAGATTTAATGCAATCCCAATAAAAATCAACACTATATTTTTTAAGGAACTGGAAAAACTAACCAAAAATATATTTGGAAAGGTAGGAGGCACCGATTTCCAAAGACATATTGAAAAAGTAAAATTAAGTTGGAGGTATCACATTACCAGACTTTAAAATATATTACAGGGATGGGGCCAAGATTGCGTTAGTGTAGGAGGGCACACACTGCAAGCTCCCAGAGCAAGGGGGATTGTGGATGGGGTCCTGCCCAGGGGACTGTTCTGTGCACACATGAAATGAGAAGCTTGGGACATCTATCTGCATGGATCAATGGTGTGGATGGAACAGTAGAGATTCGTGAGATTTAAGCCTGCCGGTGGTGGTTGGCACAGATGGCTGAGCCCCGCGGTTAGGGAGAAAAAAATTAAAACAGCCAGTTGGAGCCACGAGCAGGGCGAGAAAGTTTTATTTTCTGGGGATCTGGCTTCCTGGAGCCCCTTGGAACTTGGGTGAACAGAACAGCCTGAGCGAATTGGCACCCAGTGGACGGTTGGTGTGATTCTGTTTGTGGGAAGAAGTTGATTTGCCTAGCTGCCCAGGGATAAGCCCCAGGCCACCACAGAGCCAGGAAGAGGGGACACTCCCCATAAGAGTGATGGTTCTATTGGAGGACTAGGAAGGGAACTTTTTATTTTATTTTTTGCCATTGATCTGGCTGTCTGGACCAGGCCATAGCTTTGTGGAGTAGATAAGCTGACCTGAAGCAGCATCAGGCTGAGAAGAGAGGAGAATTTGAAGTCAAATTAATATACATAGCAACCCGGTGATGCTGGTGCTCGGTTTCAGAAGGGGAAGAATCGGCCATCTTTAGCGCTCTGCACTGACTATCAGAGCTACAGCTACCCTGGGGAGTCCAGGAAGTGGGACGTGCTTGATTAATTTCCATGAGCCCAGCTAGGGCCCCTTCTGTAAGGGGGTTGGTCTAGAGGAGGAATTATTTTGGGTCCTGTATTTCACCAAAAAAGTGAGAAGGTCACTTCAATAAATGAAAAATAAATTCTTTTTAATGTAGTTTAATAGCCAAAAGCCGTTTCAGGACCTGCATATAGAACCCTGTGGGGAAATTGATTGATAAACACAAGCAGGGAGAGAGGATCCAAGTGGACCGTAGGGGAATCATTGACCCTCCTTAGCTCTGTTTGGCTGGTTGTCTGTGTGGATCATTGATTTTGCTCTGTTTCTTTCTGGTCTCTTGCTTTTCTTTCCTCTTTCTTCCCCCCTTTCTTTTTTCTTTCATTTTTAAAAATTAGGTGCTGCTAGCTTGTCACTTCTTTGCTGTGCTTCTTCTTCAGTAATTTCCCACTCACTGTCTATATTGATTTTGTATTCCAAACTATCGCTTATCCTTCCTTCATATTTCTGCCTTCTGCTTTCTATTGTGGCTCTTAGATATGACATTTGTCATAGGCCCACAACTTAAGGGTGTCAATTTCTATTCCATCTATTTTGTTTTTTTCTTCTTTTTATTACTATTAACTTTTTCCTTTTAGCCCTTTCTTTACTATTTCTCTACCTCCTCATAATTCTAGCCTTCTAGATCACTATATATATATATATATATATATTCCTCCATTTATTTTCACAGTCCATTGTAGGAACTCCACTTTTTTTCCTATTACTCTACACTGCCTACACAAGTTAAATATTCATCTCATTAAGTCTCATTTTGCCCTTCTTCTAACTTTTATCAATATTACTATTATACTTCTGCCTTCCTTACATCTTTTGATTCCTCTGGCCCTAATTTTTTGCCTTCAAGGAAACATAGAAAGAAGCAAGGAAATAAAATAAGAAGAAAATGTGCCAAAGAGAAAACTAAACTCACACGCAGAACCACCAGCTAAATAAAACTCTAGATCATCGAGAAAATTTAATCAACTGAACAAACCCATCAAGATAATATGATGACCAGAGGGCTACAAAAAATACCAATGACTCTGAGAAGCAGGAAAACATGAACCAGTCCAATGAAAAAAATAAAAACTGGGAAGCGATGCAGAACATCGAACAACTAATCAAAGATATCCAAACAAATATCATGAACCAACTTAAAGAAGTGAATGAAGAGATAAAGGAAATAAAGAAGACACTGGTAGAACATACTGAAGAAATTGCAAACATGCCTAAAATGGTAATTGATATGATGGTGAACAATGGCACAATACAAGAAATCAAAAAGACGCTGGATTCAAATAGAAGCAGATTTGAACAGGCAGAGGAAAGAAATAGTGATATGGAAGACAATAAAGCTGAAATCAAAAAGAGAGTAGAACAGATAGACAAAAAGAGAAAAAATCCAGCATGGACTCAGGGAATTAACCGATAAAACAAAATGCACAAACATATTCATTATGGGCATCCCAGAAGGAGAAGAGAAGGGAAAGGGAACAGAAGGAGTGTTGAAGGAAATAATGGCTGAAAACTTCCCAACCCTATTGAGAGAGATGGATGTGCAGGTCCAGGAAGCACAGTGCCCCCCAAATAGTATAAATCCCAACAGGCCAACTCCAAGACATATACTTGTCAAAATGTCCAATGCTCAAGACAAAGATAAAATACTCAAGGCAGCAAGAGAAAAGAGAACCATCACATACAAGGGAAGCACAATAAGATTAAGTGCAGATTTCTCAGCTGAAACAATGGAGACAGGAAGACAGTGGTATGACATAGTCAAAACACTAAAAGAAAAAAACTTCGAGCCATGAATTCTCTACCCAGCAAAACTGGCATTCAAAAATGATGGATTGTTCAAAATAGTCACAGATAGACAGAAATTAAGAGAGTATGTCAAGAAGAAACCAGCATGTCAGGAAATACTAAAGGAATCTCTACATGTTGAAAGGAAAAAGCAAGGGAGAGAGAGTTGGAGGAGAGTTTAAAAACAACTGAAAAGACAAAAAGAGAAACAAAACAACATATGACATATATTAACCCAAAGAAAATTGGCTGAAGTAAGAAATTCATTCGGAGTAATAACACTGAATGTTAACGGATTAAATAAACCAATCGAAAGACACAGATTGACAGAATGGATAAGAAAATATGATCCATCTATATGCTGTCTACAAGAAACCCACCTTCGACCCAGCGATTCAATGAGGCTGAAAGTGAATGGCTGGAAAGCCATTTTACAAGCAAACAATAACCAAAAAAGGGCAGGAGTAGCTATTCTAATATCAGACAAAATAGAATTTAAATGCAAAACAATTGTAAGAGATAAAGATGGACAAAACATATTAGTAAAAGGAGCAATCACTCAAGAAGAGAGAACAATCATCAACATTTATGCACATAATCGGGGTGCCTCAAAATACATGTGGCAAACTCTGGAAAAACTAAGGGGAGAAATAAATGCCTCTAGAATTATAACAGGGGACGTGAACACACTGCTAACATCATTAGACAGATCATCAAGCCAGAGAATCAACAAAGAACCTAAGGCACTCAACAGTACATTAGAAGACCTGGATTTAATACACATATACAGAACACTACACTCAAATTCAGTGGGATTTACATTCTTCTCGATTGCACATGGAACATACTCAAAATTAAACCACATGCTTGGCCACAGAACAACTCTCAATGAATTCAGAAAGATTGAGATTATACAAAGTAATTTCTCTGACCACAGCGGAATGAAATTGGAAATCACTAAGGTCCAGAGAAACATGTTAGACACAAGAATATGGAAGTTAAACAACACAGTCTTAGACAAACAGTGGGTTAAGGAGGAAATCTCAAAGGAAATCAGTAGCTACCTTGAAACTAAAGAAAACTACAACACAAAATATCAAAACCTATGGGATGCAGTGAAAGCAGTCCTGAGAGGGAAGTTCATAGCCATAAATTCATATATTAAAGAAGAGGAAAGAGCTAAAATTGAAGACCTAAATGTACACTTGGAGGAATTGGAAAAACAACAACAAACTAAACCTAAAGGAAGTAGAAAGAATGAAATAACAAATGTTAGAGCAGAAATAAATGAAAGAGAATAAGAGAGGACTGGAAACAATAAACAAAACCAAAAGCTGGTTCTTTGAGAATATCAATAAAATTGACAAACCCTTAGCCAGACTAACAAAGAAAAAGAAAGAACAGAGGCAAATACATAAAATAAGGAATGAGTAAGGGGATATCACTACTGAACCCACAGAAATAAAGAGTATCATAAGAGGATACTTTTAAAAATTATATGCCAACAAGAATGATAATTTAGTGGAAATGGACAAGTGTCTAGAAACCCACAAACAGCCTACATTGATGAAAGAAGAAATAGATGAACTCAACAGTCCAATTACAAGCAAATAGATAGACTCAGTCATCAAAAACCTCCCAACTAAGAAGTGCCCAGGATCAGATGACTTCACAGCTGAATTATACCAAACATTTCGGAAAGAGCTAACACCAATTCTACTTAGGCTCTTCCAAAAAATAGAAGTAGGAGGAATATTGCCTAACTCATTCTATGATGCCAACATTACCCTAATACCAAAATTACATAAAGATACTACAAGATAGGAAAATTACAGACCAATTTCTCCAATGAACCTAGATGCTAAAATCCTCAACAAAATACTTGCTAATCACATTCAACAGCATATCAAAAGGATTATATACCATGACCAAGTGGGTTTCATCCTGGGTGTGCAAGGATGGTTCAATATAAGAAAATCAATCAATGTAATACACCACATAAACAGATTGAAAGAAGAAAATCACATGATCATCTTTATAGATGCAGAAAAAACATTCGACAAAATACAGCACTCTTTCCTCATAAAAACACTACAAAAGATAGGAATAGATGGAAACTTTCTGAATATGATAAAGGGTATATATGAAAAACCCAAAGCTAACATCATTTTTAATGGTAAAATCCTAAGAGCCTTCCCTCTGAGATCAGGAACTAGACAAGGATGCCCACCATCACCACTCCTATTTAACAGTGTCTTAGAAATACTTGCGTGAGCCCTGAGACAAGAAAAGGACATAAAAGGCATCCAGATTGGAAAAGAAGAAGTAAAAGTTTCATTATTTGCAGATGACATGATCCTATACATACAAAGCACTGAAACATCAACAACAAGGCTTCTAGAACTTATAATGGAGTTCAGCAATGTTGCAGGCTATAAGATCAATGCTCAAAAATCAGTAGCATTTCTATACATCAATAACGAATAGGAAATCAGGAAAAAAATACCATTTACAATAGTAACTAAAAGAATCAAATATCTATGAATAAATTTAACCAAAGATGTAAAGGACTTCTATACAGAAAACTACACAATACTGTTAAAGGAAATCAAAGAACACTTAAATAAATGGAAAAATATTCCCTGTTCATGGATAGGAAGACTAAACATCATCAAGATGTTTATCCTACCCAAACTAATTCAATGCAATCCCAATTAAAGTCAACACTATTTTTTAAGGAACTGGAAAAACTAACCACAAAATATATTTGGAGAAGCAAGAGGCCCCGAATTGCCAAAGACATGTTGAAAAACAAAAATGAAGTTGGAGGTATCACACTACCTGACTTTAAAACATACTACAAAGTTACAGTGATCTAAACTGTGTGGTATTGGCACAAGGATAGACCTACTGCCAAATGGAACCAAATTGAGAATTCTGATATAGATCCTCGCATATAGTGTTATCTGATATTTGACAAGGCCACCAAGCACACTCAGTTGGGAGAGAATGGCCTCATTAACAAGTGGTGCTTGGAAAACTGGATATCCATATCCAAAAGAATGAGAGAAGAATACCATCTCACACCTTATACAAAAACCAACTCAAGTTGGATCAAAGATCTAAATATAAGGATCAAAACCATAAGAGCTTGGAAGATAATGAGGGAAGCATCTACAGGAGCTTGTAATAGGAAATGGTTTCATGAATTTCACAGCCAAAACACGAGCAGCAAGAGAAAATATAGATAAATGGGATCTCATCAAAATTAAAAGCCTCTGCACCTCAATGACCGTTATTAAGAAAATAAAAAGGCAGCCTACACAAAGGGAGAAAATATTTGGTAACCATATATCTGATAGGAGCTTAATAGCCTGCATACATAAGAAATCCTACACCTTAAAATTAAAAAGACAAACAACCCATTTTAAAAATGGGCAAGTGAACTGAAAAGACACTTCTCCAAGGAAGAAATTCAAATGGCTAAAAAGCACATGAAAACATGTGGTGGGAGTTGTGGGAGGTGGGCAACATGGGAATCCCAGTGGGTTCTGTGTAATATTTTGGGTAATCTAAACACCTTTTAAAATATATGTGTATATATAGATAGATAGATAGATAGATATATATAACATTTTTGTAAGCAAATGCACATATATGCATATATATTTATATATAATTTGGCAAATGTTTGTATGTATTGTGAGAATTTTTATTTTTACCCATAATAAAAAAAAAAAAAAAAAAGCACATGAAAAGATGCTCAACATTGCTTGCTATCAGGGAAATGCAAATCAAAGCTACAATGAGAAACCATCTTACACCCATCAGAAGGGCAGCTATTAAAAAAACAGGAGACACTAAATGTTGGAGAGGATGAGGAGAAATAGGAACCATCATCTGCTGCTGGTAGGATTGTGGTATGTTCCAGCCACTGTGGAGGACAGTTTCACGGTTCCTCAGAAAACTAACAATAGATCTTCAATTTGATCCAGAAATTCCACTGCTGGGTATATACCCAGAAGATCTGAAAGCAAAGACACAAACAGATATATGCACACAAATGTACATAGCAACATTGTTCACCATTGCCAAAAGTTGGAATCAGCCCCGGTGCCCATCAACAGACGAATGGATAAGCAAAATGTGGTACATACATACAATGGAATATTACTCAGCTGTAAAAAGGAATAAAGTGCTAACACATGGAATCATGTGGATAAATCTTGAAGAACTTATGTTGAGTGAAGCAAGCCAGGCACTGAAGGATGAACAGTATATGACCTCACTGATTTGAACTGAGGAAAGTGAGCAGTCTCTGAGAACCATAGTCTGAAAGATAGGATAACAAGTGAGAGATAGAGAAGAGCAGGCTCTGAGCCATCACCCATATGGGCATAATCTATGGTAAAAGGATAGAGTATAGTTGCATATTGAAGGATAGGACAGATGGGTAGTGATATTACTCAGTTTGGTGGTGTGGCATTGACAGGTGGGTAGATTAGCAAGGGTAGGTTCATATACCCAGGGTATGTAACTATGAACCTTGACATTCCCTGAGTCAAGACAGGGGAGTGTCATATTCCACAGGAGGGTAGGGAGGAAGGAAGAGTTAAGATCTAATGGGATATTTAGTGGTCATGGTAAAGGTTTTTCATTACCTTACAGTAATGGACACAGTACATTGTAAATATCATCAAAACTTATTAAACGGTATCATCTAAATTGTAAATTATACTGTAAATCATTGACAATGTTTAGTTGCTGTATTTTGCTATCTGTATAACAGTTATAACAATTCTAACATCCAAAATTAAGGGGGGGGGTTAATATGGGGTGGGGAAGGGGGGGTGGTTTGGTATCTGGGAGTCTCTGGTACTCTGTGTTTGACTTTGCTGTGACCTAAAACTTCTTAGAAAATTAAATGAAAATTTGGGAGACAATGGGGATTGAGAGGAGGTAAAGTGTCACGGCACACCAGACATCTGATAACACAGTGACAAAAGGAAAAAAAGAATATATATATATATATATTTAAAGGTGTTTCTTTTACTTTTTTCTCCATTTTTTGAATGTCCCAATCTCCTAATTATATTTTGTTTTATTCTGTTTTTTGCTTGCTTGTTTGTTTTTTTGTTTTTTTTCCCTGAGTTTCCTTATGTTTGTCTCTTGCATGTAAGCTTAACATTGGTGTTTCTTTTTCCTATTAAGTGTATTTGATTTTTTTATGGACTACATGTTCACGGAAGATTTAGATCACAGAAGGGTTACAATGGGTACTGCAGGGGATTATTGGTAGGGTGTCTGGGAGGGAGTATTCATGGTAGTAAGTTCATCTGAATATACATGAAAGATATACAAAATTTTTCAAAAAGATCAAATGATGGGGCATGGCCACGGTGGGTGGACAATTGCACAATAAATGAGGGAATTATAATTCCTAGCCTGGAGAGTTCTGCCACATTCTCCAAGGGAGCAGCAACAGTCCTATGAGTGCAAGGACAGTGTCCGTCAAAAGAAGTTGGCCCACTGATGAGTTCTTTTTATTGATGACTACCTTTTTGAGTCTTTGCTCTTGTAACTGAAACTTAGCTTATTGTTATGGGATGTCTAAGGGTTGCCACCTGAGAGACTCCTTGTGGCTCAAATGTGGCCTCTCTCTAAGCAAAATCAGCATATGAATGCATTAGCTTCCCCCCAAGGAAGGACATGACTCCTGGGGATGAGCCACCCTGGCAATGAGGGATTAATACCAAGTGCCAACTGGCAACACAACTGGAAAAATACCTTGAATAAAAGGGGGGAAAGGTAAAAAAAATGAGTTCACGTGGCTAAGAGACTTCAAAGAGAGTCGAGAAGTCATCACAGAGGTAATGCTTACGCACACCTCAGTAGGAGCTCATAGAACATCAAAGTGCATATCACCCCACACAGAGGGGCTCTGGAGAGCTCTGGAGACACCCAGGTCCTATATAAGGGGGAATAGTCCGAGAGACTGATGCCTTATCAGTGGGTGAGGTAATGTTTACCCAAGTCAAACCTTGCCACAGGTGTCTGTGGGGCGCTACGCCCCACCCGCTTCCCGTAGCTAACTTCTCTCTTCCCCGAACCCAACTTCCCTATTCACCGCAGCCTATCACAGCACCCCCTCACAGCCATAACCTTATTTGGACATGTTGGCCTTCTCCTCTAGCCTCCCCCCTCCCTCCCAAATCTTCCCTCCATGCCCAGCAACAGCTTCGCCCTATCAGAAGACAACACGCTCACCCCCGCCCAACTCTGCCTATAAAACTGCACAGCTCTCCCTGAATAAAGGTCTTACCTTCCAGCAAGCAAGTGAGTGGTGTCTCTTCATTTAGTACTGTCAGGGAGACCACAGGGCACCAAACGGCGACCCTGTGACAACTTCTCCTTAACCTCCGTGAAGACCAGGGAGCCGGGCCTGCGCTCTCCTGACAACTTCTTCACCCCCCCCCACCGTTCCCGGAGTGCACGCCGGACGGTCCACAACTAGCTCGTGTCGCTCCCCGGGCTGCAGCAGGGCTGATCACCCTCAGGCCCGGAAACAAAGCGGCAAGTGGGCTCTATTTTGGAATCTGTGCTCTTGAGAGTGACAGTATTGGACTCAAATCAGTCCTCCCTGCACATGGTTCATCAGTCTCTTCTATTCAAACCTATATGAGATACTGGAGTTTTTAGGTATACTTCCAGAGACTGTAGCCTCTGGTCTACCTATGTGCCAGGTGTGCGTGGAATCTCGGTGGAGCTGCAACTCCTACCCTACAGCTCAATGGACTCATCCAAGTCACCTGGCAAGGAAAAAACAATGGGCAATGGCCTTCCCAGGGAAAGGAGAGGGCCTGTATCTACAGGCAGGATCATCCCAGCCACCATATCCATGGGATATAAGCCCTCTCTCACTTGGAGGTGGAGTGGACATCACCATCCCAGTATCCTAATGATTGGGGGAAGAAATATGGACTAGAGTGGACTTGATTGTATTCTGTTGTACACATATGGTGATTCTAACAATGGAAGAAATTATAACAGTGAGGTGGAGCCAGTGGCCACTGGACACTTTTGGGGCAGGGAGGGGATGTGCAGTTGAAATACAGGGGCTTTTTCAGGATTTGGAGGTTTTCCTGAGTGCTGTTGAGGCAATGGATGTAGGCCATTTTAAATCAGCACACACCATTCAGAACTGGGTGGGAGAGAGTGTGGTCTACGATGTGAACTGTGGTCTATGGTTGATGGCAATGTCCCAGGATGTGTAAGTCCATTTAGGGTGATGGGCCACACTTGTGGGAGATGTTTGTGTGGGATGTCGTGAGGTGTGGGAAGTGGGGGAAATGGGAATCCCAGTTGGTTCTGTGTAATATTTTGGGTAATCTAAGCACCTCT
>JAKSZT010054072.1:820911-867603 GCA_026826555.1 Tolypeutes matacus | reverse complement strand
TAAAAAATTATATATATATATATATATATATATATATATATATATATATATATATATATATATAATTTTTGTAAGCAAATTCACATATGTGCATATATATTTATATATCATTTTACAAACATTGGTATGTATTGTGAAATTTTTTTTACCCATGATAAAAAATAAATAAATTAACAAAAAATAAATAAATTAAAATAAAATAAAATATATTACAAATCTACAGTGATCAAAACTGCATGGTATTGGCACAAGGGTAGACCTACTGACCAATGGAATCGAATTGAGAGTTCTGATATAGATCATTGCATATGCAGTCATGTAATATTTGACAAGGCTACCAAGCCCACTCAGTTGGGAGAGAATGGCCTCTTTAACAAGTGGTGCTTGGAGAACTGGATGTCCATATCCAAAAGAATGAGAGAAGAATACCAACTCACACCTTATGCAAAAATCAACTCAAGATGGATCAAAGATCAAAATATAAAAGCCAAAACCATAAAGACCTTGGAAGATAATGTAGGAAAGCATCTACAGGACCTTGTAATAGGAAATGGTTTCATGAACATCACAGCCAAAGCACGAGCAACAAGAGAGAAAATAGATAAATGGGATCTCCTCAAAATAAAAAACTTCTGCACCTCAAAGGAAATTATTAAGAAAATAAAAAGGCAGCCTACCCATGGGAGAAAATATTTGGCAACCATATATCTGGTAAGAGCCTAATATCCTGCATATACAATGGAATCCAACACCTTGAAAATAAAAATACAAACAACCCAGTTAAGAAATGGGCAAGTGACCTGAAAAGATACTTCTCCAAATAGTTTAATTCAACATGGAGGTAGATGGTGCTAGGAATGTTCCAAAGAAAGTTTGGGATCAGGGTACCTCACTCCATGTGGAATGCAGGCAAGTTTATATAGGCTGAAGCTGCTTTTTATACTACAAACTTGATAACAAAAGTAGGGCGTCCTTCACTAGTTCCTCAGCTAGGTAAGTGACAGGGCTGCCTGTTTTTGTGTTCCCAATCTTTCTTGTTTATTCAGATAATCACATCTTAGTAGTGTGCTCATTCTGCTCTGGCTCTACCCACTGATGTCTGCAGTATGCAGTGTCCTTGGAGACATTTACTAATAATGTTTCTCTGCCAGCAAGCATGCTTTTAAAATGCTTAACCCTTTATGCTCTGGCTCTCAGCATCTTTTCCAACATTTCACCCTTTTTTTGTCCAGGGTGACTGTGCCTGTCTGAGGTTGCCCTCCTCTGAAGTTCTTATCCATCACTGGCCCCCAGTCAAGCTCCATGGACAGGTGTCTTGAGAGTTTAGGGTTTTAAGCAGAATCAAGTGATTGGCATGGCTGCTCTTTTCAGCCCTATTATTGTGGGGCAACAGGGCTTTATCAATGCCTCCTAATACAGTTAAGAGTAGCAGAGTACAGGGATTAATTTCCACCAATGTATGGTGTTTATTTTATGCAATTGATGTGTCACTGATTGCCAAAATCCGCTACCTGGAAGTGTAGTAAGTTGATTCAAAGACATGCTCAGAATCCTTTTTTGCAAATCTGTAATTTCTATAGAAAAATTTGTGTGATGACCTATTAAATGATGTTTATTCTTTTCTCATTCATTGTGGGAATCTTTGTATGAGAGAGGAGTGATATAAAAAGCACTTTTATTCCAATCACACTTCAAACCTTTATTAAATTTAGATAATATATTTTATCTGACATTTGTGTAACAGCCATCTCTAAGTCATTAAACCTATTATTAATTTGCTCATCTATATATGCCTTCCTATGCTGTAGCTCACTAGCATTATGATGCCACTTTTTAACATATTGTTGTTTTTGGAAATTCTCATGTAGGGCATTTCCTTCCACAGCAGCAGCTATAATAATACCTATAAGCCCTAATATACCAGCTATAATTAATCAAAATAAACATTTGGTTCTCTGCAAATAATTATTTAGAAAGTGCCAAAGATTTGACTCTCAGGGGAAGACAGCCAGAAGTGATTCATGTGAACTGGAAGCCATATTCCATGATGCCATCATCCTATTTGAATTGCAGTAGAACTCTCCTGTAAAAGAGATTCTGATACACAAGTGTAAAGGGAGCAATTGCTGCAGAAAAACCATGTTTAATCAATGCTCACTGTTCCTACTATAAAAGCAATGGGATCCTGAACACATATTTTAAGAAATTAAGTGGATTTTCTTTTTGAACTGGTAATATTAGTTTTACTCTCTTGCCATTCAGGAATTTGGACTAGTTCCCAAAAACAATTTCCACAATTAATTTTTAGTTTTGTTAAGTTTAGTGTCCCATAGTTGTGGGATAAATCTTCCCTGATGAGTCCAATATAGTGATGTATTTATACTTATGACATCCCCCAAATTCTAAATATAATGATAGCTTCCATTACTTGTTTTTGTTGAATTACTAAGTTTTCAACTTATGGTTGTGTTTACATTAAGTTTCGGTATCCCTATGAGGGCCCGATTCTTTACAATACTATAGGAATTATTAAAGACCACAACCTCAGATGAAACATGGTATGTATGCCATTTATCACTTTGTACTTTGATTTGGGGGCTGTATACATGCATCCAAGGATTCTATGCAGTTAGGTCATTCAAGAAAAGGCAAGTTTAAATTTTCAATAAATTTACCTTCCTCCTCAGGTTTTAGAGGAAGGCAAGAATCAATGGGCCCAGGAAAATGAAAAGACTGATTAATATAAATATGGTAGGATTTGTCCCCCAAGCCAACAATTCTAAAAGAGGTGAATTAGTAACATAAGCCCAACATGTATAATTATGTGACAGTGCACTACATTCTGCTGTGGTTGTCAAGGTAAGCATAGGAAGGAATAACTGTGTTAGAGTGACATTCTGCCTTTTAGAAGTTACCATCTTTTCTGCTTTTTGTGTCAGCTTCTTCGGTTTTTTTATGTCTAGGTTTCAGACGTCTGGATAGGACCCAAAGCTGGTCTCCTTTATCTGTAATGATAAGAGCAAAATCTCGAACATATAACCTAACTTCTGCCTTATCTCATTGATTAGTATTTGTATGCTTTCAATAAACTAGTTGTCCAATATGTGTTTCTGTATTATTGCCTGATTTTTGCCAGAAATGCTTTTATGCTGATCTATATGATTCAGACCTTTGGTTACAAAATTTATTGTAAATAATGCTTGATATAATTGTTCTCACACCTCATTTCCCTATTTTATTTTTGTAGCATTTATAAATAGAGGTTTAACTGTTAATTTTTTATGATAATATACATACTTTCACAGGCTTACTACATCAGGTGTTACACTGATATATTTGGCTTATTTTTGGCTAGAGTCCTGGATAGATACAAGATAAATGTTAATATATATTTAGTTTAATAAGCTTATATTGACAATTATGGTGTGAAACAAATAACACAACTAATTAAAAGATTAAGTCAATATTGAACAAAGTTACAGAATGACAGAAAAATAGAGCAGCTATATATATATATATATAATTACCAATATTTAGCTTTTAGCTGGGAAGTGTTGAAGTAGCAACTGATACTAGAGTTTTGGTTGACTGTGTTTAGGATTAATGAATTTGATACCATAGATGCCAACTTGTGAATATTTTGCTAATTCCCAAGGAAGGGGCCAGCCTCCTCAGAAAGGAACACAACCCTCCCTGGGCAGTACATTTCAAGGTTTATGCATCAGTCTCTGGGAGAGTGGCCAGCTCCCCCAAGGAGGAATACAACCCCTGGTGAAATGCACTTTTTTTACTTTGTTACAAAACACCCTTGATGTGCTTACTATTTTAATTTCCAATATTTTTCCAGAAATGTGAAAAGTGTTAACTAGCAAGGCATTGGTTGGTTGACTAACAATGTTTTCTGCATGATGCTTTACATTTAGGCTTGAACAATACTTACTAAACCTTTTTTTAAAAAATAGATATTTAGTTTCAGGATGTTTCACATTTAAGACAAAAGATTTATACATATATTTAATAAAATACTTTTATGTGTAACATACAAGATATTAAATTATTTATATATGCAGTATATTGTATTAAAGTTTTGATTAGTATTTAAGTATATTATACATAATTCATAACCATGGTAGATTATAAATTAACAGACATCCAATGAATAAACTTATATTTCTTAAGCATTCAAGATTCTTAGTAGCCTGATTAGAATGACCTCAATTTTTTTTATTTTGTATAGTTTGAGGCATAGGTGAAAACAAATTAGTATTTCCTACTTGGGCTGTGGGGTAATACATTATCTTGTAATTTTAATACTTTCATTGTTTTTTTTTTGTTACCATTATCATTAGAATTGGGGTTGTTGCTTACAGTGTTGAATACAAACTTGATTTATTGTTGGCTATTTTACATGAAGGGGAATATGGGCTGGCTTGACTTGTTTAAGAAAATATTAAAGAAAGCTTAAGCAAGTTTTAAAACAAAGTGATAGTGACATAACTGTATATTATTTTTTTGCAACAAACTAGCAATATTTGGGACCATTGCATGCTGCAGTGGTGTTATTTTATTTTACTATAATTTACTGATATGCACTACCCTGGCAGCCATCAATGGCTGCTTTCTTCTTGTAGTTGTAACTAAAAATTATGATTAATATCATTATATTTTATTTACTATTATATTGAAACATTATTATAATTTCAGGAATTTTATACAATTTTAAAGTATTCATATGAACTTTTTGTTTATATAACTTTAATTGTTATAAAATTAGAAAATTTATTTTAATTATGCAAGAGTTTTAAATACTTCATTCAACTGACATCACATGGCCTTAACTATTTTCAGTATTTTACTTTTCTTTAGGTAAAAGACCAAGTTATTTGTGACAGTTTGAAATAAAAGCTATCTTTCAGGATTTAACTTTGAGAAAGTAGGTTCAATCATTGTGTTCTTTTTAAAGGTTATAAGACCTGTTTCTTCATGGAAATGATAAGTTTAAAGTACAAGAAGCTTTTATGATAAAACAGACTTTCTTTATTGCATACTGATTTTTGAGGAGAAAAACTTTGTAAACTTTTACTAAAACAGACTACTGACTTGAGAAATTTTGAGAAAGAATAAAACTTTAAGTTTATATTATTACATTGTTTGATATTAAAGCTTTTAAATTTTTATAGTCTGCTTAAATTTTACTTAGCTTTGACCCCAAAAATTCCTTTTTCACAAGCTTTTTGCACTTTTATATTTATTCATGTTTTGTCCCATATTTTACTTTGTTTTAATAACTTTTAATACTTATTTTATGTTAGTATAAATGACTTTCTTTTCTTTAATAATAAAATCACATTCTATGTACCTGCCATACTTGTTAACACAATGATTTTGGAAACTACTTCCAAGCAAACTTCTAACACCATATAATTACCATCAACATTAAACAAACTTGTTAGAATAATTATTTAATTTGAGTATAACTATCTTTATTATTTTAAGCTAATATCCATATTTATTAATTAATAGAAGTGCTTATTTAATTTTTGGTCATTTGAATAGAGATTTCATAATAATCTTCATTTATCAATATTATATTAACATCCAGAGGTATCAAAATATACACTGATACTGAACCAACAGACAAATACAAAAAGAATTATGACACACTAACAGAAACATAAAGCTTATTAATTTGACCCATAATTTTCACTTCTTTGGTATGGGTGTCTTCAAGCCCACCATCATTTCACATCCTTGATTTTATTGTTTTAAAGTCTTTTTCTGGAATCTGTGTTACATGTAATATATAAGCTTGTTCTTTGAAACCCTTTGGTTCATAATCAGCAACCAGACAGGACAACTTAAACAGCTGAGAAATACAGTTAAGCTCTAATTTAGCACTTTATACAAATATTTAACATGGATATTTTGGATTACTACTCTTTAGGAGTACACTTAGGCTCAAAGTTCAGATGTCTGTGGTAGACCTTTTAATTCCTGTTCTTAATTTTGGGTACACTCAGTGGAGGAGTAATAAAGTTTCAGCTGAGGAAAGATCGACAGCTGTACTGCTTTTGGTAACTACCTTAAGTTCTGTTACAGGCTGGAGTGAACCACTCTGCTGCTGACTAAGTAAATTTGAGCAAGGATGGGAAATGTGCTCTTATTGTTCATCTGAGGGCCTTGAGCAAAGCCTGCTGGGAAGTTTCCCGACTTATTAATGAAACTACCATTTTTATGACATTTGGAATGGCATTCCTTGGCACAGTGTAACACTTTGTGGCATTTCAGGCACACACAATTTGGTATTGAATTATTATTGCCACTAAATGGAGCTCTTACACTAGTTTTGGCTTGGCGATCTATTTTCATATCACCTGGTTTCCCACATTTAAAGCAATTTAAATGAGTAATCATGGAACTACATCCATTTAGAGCAGCTGCAAGAAGGTTGATGTTATAGGTATTACGCCCGCTGTTTTGGCATATTTTTATATAAAATGAAAACACATGCAAATAGCCACATGAAACACAAATCTTTTTCACATTTGTGAGTAAAGACACTAGTGTTTGGCAGAGCATTAGGAAAAAGCAGAGTGTTGGCATACTGATTGAAAGTGAGTGCATAGTATGCAAAGAAGCATCTTTCTTAACTTTCAGAGCTGAATTTCCTCCTGGATTCACAGCGTTAAACCAGTGTATAGAAGATGATTCTTAAGTGAAAACACAGGCAAAGCTGCAAAAATATACACTACACTTACATAGATTTCAAAGTGAAGAAAATACTGCGTTGGCATAGAAGTTCATAAAATCCAGGTTTTTACATTGTGAGTGAAAGCAAGAGCATAGCAAACATACAAACAAGTATCTTACTAACGTTTCAAATTTGCCAAGTACCTCCTGCGTTCACAGCGTATTTGGTGAAAGCAGTGTTTTGAAGATCATTGTAAATCATAACACATGCAAAGCACCAAATGAAACACAAATCTTTTTCTCATTAGTGAAGAAAAGAAACTAGTGGTTTGAGGTAGCATTAGGAATAAACAGAGTGATGGCATACTTAGTGAAAGTGATTGCTTGGAAGCCAAACAAACAAGTATTTTACTTAACTTCCAAAAGTGAATTTCCTCCTGAATTCACAGCGTGTTAGGTTAAACCAGTGTATTTGGAGCAAAAATAAATCATATGATTTTTACAACAACAACAACAACAACAAAAAAGAGACTTTATGACATATCAAACAAATAATAGTGCTGAACTTATTTAGATTCTAATTTAAACAATCAACTGCTAAAACACACATACAATTTCTTTATTAAACACTATTAAAGAATTATTGTGAATTGTAAAAAAAAAAAAAAAATAGAAGATGATTTTAAGTGAAAACACAGGCATAGCCCCCACAAAAAAGCACTAATCTTATATTTCAAAAGTGAAGAAAGTACTGCAATGGCATAGAATTTCTTAAAATCTGGGTTTTAAATTGTGAGTGAAAGCAAGAGCATAGCAGCCAAACAAGCAAGTATCTTACTAAAGTTTCAAATTTGAAGTACCTCCTGCAATCACAGCGTCTTTGATGAAAGCAGTGTTTTGAAGATCATTGTAAATCAAAACACATGCAAAGCACCAAATGAAACACAAATCTTTTTCACATTTGTGAAGTAAAGAAACTAGTGCTTTTTCATAGCATTAGGAATAAGCAGAGTGTTGGCATTCTGATTGAAAATGAATGCATAGCAGCCAAACAAACAAGTATCGTATTTAACTTTCAAAGGTGAATTTCCTCTTGATTTCACAGCGTATTAAGTTAAACCAGTGTTTTGAATATGATTTTAAGTGAAAACACAGATATTGCACCAAAGAAAACATTAAATTTACTTAGATTTGAAAGGTGAAGAAACTACTGTGGTGGCATATAATTTCGTAAAATCCAGGTTTTACATTGTGAGTGAAAGCAAGAGCTTAGCAGGCTAACAAACAAATATCTTACTAATGTTTCAAAGTTGAAATACATCCTGCAATCACAGCGTTTTTGGTGAAAGCAGTGTTTTGAAAATCATTGTAAATGACAGCACATGCAAAGCACCAAATAAAACACAAATCTTATTCTCATTAGTGAAGTAAAGAAACTAGTGGTTTGCGGAAACATTAGGAGAAAGCAGAGGGTTGGCACACTGAGTGTAAGCGAGTGCATAGCAGACAAACAAACAAGTGTCTTACTTAACTTTCAAAGGTGAATTTCCTCCTGAATTCACAGCATGTTAGATTAAACCAGTGTTTTCAAGATGATTTTAAGTGAAACCACTGCATAGCACTAAATAAAACTCTAAACTTACCCAAGTTTGAAAGGTGAAGAAAATACTCTGGTGGCACAGAATTTTGTAAAATCCGCATTTTACATTGTGAGTGAAAGCAAGGGCATAGCAGCCAAACAAGTATTTTACAAACATTTCAAATTTATAGTACCTCCTGCCTTCAGAACGAGTTTACTGAAAGCAGTGTTTTGAAGATCATTGTAAATGAAAACATGTGTAAAGCACCAAATGAAACACAAATCTTTTTCACATTTGTGGAGTAAAGAAACTAGTAGTTTGGGGTAACATTGGGAAAAAGCAGATTGTTGGCATACTGAATGAAAGCGAATGCATAACAGCCAAACAAACAATATCTTACTTAACTTTCAAAGGTGAATTTCCCTTTGAATTCACAACGTGTTAGGTTAAACCAGGGTTTTGAAGATGATTTTAAGTGAAAACACAGGCATAGGACCAAAGCAAACACTAAAATTTCTTAGATTTGAAAAGTGAAGAAAGTACTGCGTTGGCATAGAACTTTGCAAAATCCGGGTTTTTACATTGTGAGTGAAAGCAAGAGCATAGCAGCCAAACAAACAAGTATGTTACTAAATTTTCAAATTTGCCCAGTACCTCCTGCATTCACTGTGTCTTTGGTGTAAGTAGTGTTTTGAATATCATTGTAAATCTAAACACATGCGAAGCACCAAATGAAACACAAATCTTTTTCAGATTTGTGAAGAAAAGAAAATAGTGCTTTGGGGTAGCATTAGGAAAAAGCAGAGTGTTGGCATATTGAGTGAAAGTGAGTGCATAGCAGTCAAACAATATCTTACTTAATTTTCAAAAGAGAATTTCCTCCTGAATTCACAGCGTATTAGGTAAAACCACTCACTATGCAAACTCACTGCTTTTCCCTAATGGTACGCCAATGAAGTAGTTTGTTTTCTTTACAAATATAAATGAGATTAGTGTTTTATTTCTTGCCATGCATGTGTTTTCCCTTACAATTATCTTCAAAACACTGGTTTCACCTAACTCTCTGTGAATGCAGGAGGTACTTCAAGTTTGAAATGTAAACAAAATACTTGTTTTTTGTCTGCTATGCACTTGTTTCACTCACAATCAATGTAAAACACTGCTTTTTCCCAATGCTATTCCAATGTAATAGTGTCTTCACTTCCCTAATCTAAGTCATATTTGTGTGTTTTTTGCTGCTATGCATGTGTTTTCACTTAAAATCCTCTTCACTATAGTCGTTTTATGTAACACTCTGTGAATGCAGGAGGTAATTTAAGTTTGAAAGTCTAGCTAAATACTTTTTTTTTTTTTTGGCTGCTTATGCACTTGCTTTCACTCAGAATGACAAAGCCCTGCTTTTACTATGCCATTGTTGCAGTTTCTTCACTCTGGAAATCTAAGTAAGTTTCTTCCTTTGGCTTCTATGCACGTGTCTTCACTTACTTCAAAATATCGCTTAACCATAACTCTCAGTGAATGCAGTCAGTTCTTCAGTTGAGAAAACCAATACAGAAACTGGTTTCATTGGCTGCTTTGCAAGTGTTTTCACTTAAAATCATCTTCTAGGCACTGGTTTCACATAACTCTCTGTGAAAGCAGGAGCTACTTCCATTTTGAAAGGTAAATAAGGTACTTGTTTGTTTGGCGGCTATGCACTCGTCTCCACTCAGCATGCCAACACTGCTTTTTTCTAATGCTATGCCAATGCTGTAGTTTCTTTACTTTACAAATCTGAATAATATTTGTGTTTTATTTGCTGCTTTGCCTGTGTTTTTCATTTACAATGATCTTCAAAACACTGCTTTCACCAAACATGCTGTGAATGCAGGGGGTACTACATCTTTGAAACGTTGGTAAGATACTGGTTTGTTTGGCTTCTATGCTCTTGCTTTCACTCACAATGTAAAACCCGGATTTTATGAAATTCTATGCCAATGCAGCAATTTCTTCACCTTTCAAATCTAAGTAAGATTAGTGTTTTGTTTGCTGCTGGGCCTGTATTTTCGCTTAAAATTATCTTCAAAACACAGGTTTAATCTAACACACTGGGAATTCAGGAGGATTTTCAGCTTTGAAAGTTAAGTAAGATATTTGTTTGTTTGGCTGCTCTCCACTCGCTTTCACTCAGTATGCCAACACTCTGCATTTTCCTAATGCTATGCCAAAGCACTAGTTTCTTTACTTCACAAATCTGAAAATGATTTGTGTTTCATTTGGTGCTTCGCATGTGTTTAGATTTACAATGATATTCAAAACACTTCTTTCACCAAACACGCTGTGAATGCAGGAGGTACTTCAATTTTGAAATGTTTTTAATGTACTTGTTTGATTGCCTGCTATGCTCTTGCTTTCACTTACAATGTAAAAACCTGCATTTTACAAAATTCTATGCCATTGCAGCAGTTTCTTCACTTTTCAAATCTAAGTAGGGTTAGTGTTTCCTTTGGTGCTATGCCTGTGTTTTCACTTAAAATCATCTTCAAAACAGTGATTTTACCTAACACGCTGTGAATTTAGGAGGAAATTCACTTTTGAAAGTTAAGTAAGACACTTGTTTAGCTGCTATGCCCTCGAATTCACTCAGTATGCCAACACTCTGCTTTTTCCTAATGCTACTCCAAAGCACAATTTCATTATTTCACAAATCTGAAAAAGATTTTTGTTTCATTTGGTGCTTTGCATGTGTTTGGTTTACAATGATCTTCAAAACGCTGCTTTCACCAAATGGGCAGTGAATGCAGGAGGTACTTCAACTTTGAAAGGTTTTTAACATACTTGTTTGTTTGCTTGCTATGCTCTTGCCTTCGCTCACAATATAAAAACCCGGATTTTATGAAATTCTATGCTACTGCAGTAGTTTCTTTGTCTTTCAGATCTAAGTAAGATTAGTGTTTTGTTTGGCGCTATGCCTGTGTCTTCTCTTAAAATCATTTTCATAACAGTGGTTTTTCCTAACACACTGTGAATTCAGGAAGAAATTCACTTTTGAAGGTTAAGTAAGATATTATTTGGCTGCTCTGCACTCGCTTTCACTCTGTATGCCAACACTCTCCTTTTTCCTAATGCTACCCCAAAGCACTATTTTCTTTTCTTCACAAATGTGAAAAAGATTTGTGTTTCATTTGGTGCTTTGCATGTGTTTCCATTTACAATGATCTTCAAAACACTGCTTTCACCAAACAAGTGTGAATGCTGGAGGTACTTTAACTTTGAAATGTTAGCAAAATACTTGTTTGCTTGGCTGCTATGCTCTTGCTTTGACTCACAATGTAAAAACCTGGATTTTATGAAATTCTATGCCAACGCAGTAGTTTCTTCACTTATAAAATCTAAGTAAGATTAGCGTTTTGTTTGCTGCTATGCCAGTGTTTTCACTTAAAATCATCTTCAAAACACTGGTTTAACCTAACACACTGTGAATTCAGGAGGAAATTCGGCTTTGAACGTTCAGGAACATACTTGTTTGCTTGGCTGTTGTACACCTGCTTTCACCCAATAGGTCAAAACCCTACTTTTATTTTGCCAATGTGGCAGGTTCTTCACTTTGGAAATCTAAATAAGTTTCTTCCTTTGGCTTCTATGCATGTGTTTTCACTTAAAATCAACTTCAAAATACTGCTTAACTGTAATGCTCGGTGAATGCAGTCAGTTCTTCAGTTTGGAAACCAATGTAGAAACTGGTTTCATTGGCTGCTTTGCAAGTGTTTTCACTTAAAATCATCTTCAAGGCACTGGTTTCTCATAACTGTCTGTGAAAGCGGGAGGTACATCCAGTTTGAAAGGTAATTAAGATGCTTGTTTGCTGGCTGCTGTGCACTCACAACCACTCAGCATGCCAACACTCCTTTTTTCTAATGCTACGTCAGTGCAGTAGTTTCTTTACTTTACAAATCTGAATAAGATTTGTGTTTTATTTACTACTTTGCCTTTGTTTTCATTTACAATGATCTTCAAAACACTGCTTTCATCAAATATGCTTTGAATGCAGGAGGTACTCCAACGTTGAAACGTTAGTAAGATACTTGTTTGTTTGGCTGCTATGCTCTTGCTTTCACTCACAATGTAAAACCCCGGATGTTACAAAATTCTATGCCATTGCAGTAGTTTCTTCACCTTTCAAATCTAAGTTAGTTTAGAGTTTTGTTTGGTGCTATGCCTGTGTTTTCACTTAAAATCATCTTCAAAACTGGTTTTACCTAACATGCTGTAAATTCAGGAGGAAATTCACTTTTAAAGTTAAGTAACATATTGTTTGGTTGCTATGCACTCGCTTTCACTCAGTATGTCAACACTCTGGTTTTTCCTAATGCTACCCCAAATCACTAGTTTCTTTACTTCACAATTCTGAAAAAGATTTGTGTTTCATTTGGTGTTTTTTGTGTGTTTCCATTTACAATGATCTTCAAAACACTGTTTTCACCAAACACACTGTGAATGTAGGGTGTACTTCAACTTTGAAACGTTAGTGAGATAGTTGTTTGTTTGTCAGCTATGCTCTTGCATTCACTCACAGTGTAAAAAAGTGGATTTTACAACATTCTATGCCAACACAGTATTTTCTTCACTTGTCAAATCTTAGTAAGATTAGCGTTTTGTTTGCTGCTATGCCTGTTTTTTCACTTAAAATCATATTCAAAACACTGATTTAACCTAACACGCTGTGAATTCAGGAGGAAATTCAGCTTTGAAAGTTAAGTAAGATACTTTTTTGTTTGGCAGATATACACTTTTTTTCACCCACTAGTTCAAAACCCTACTTTTACTCTTCCAATGCGGCAAGTTTTTCACTTTGGAAATCTCAGTAAATTTCTTCCTTTGGCTTCCATGTACATGTTTTCGCTTACAATCACCTTCAAAATACTGCTGAACTGTAATGCTTGGTGAATGCAGTCAGTGTTTCAGTTTAGAAAACCAATACAGAAACTGGTTTCATTGGTTGCTTTGCAAGTGTTTTCACCTAAAATCATCTTCAAGGCACTGGTTTCTCATAACTCTCTGTGAAAGCAGGATGTACTTAAGTTTGAAAGGTAAGTAAGCTACTTGTTTGCTTGGCTGCTATGCACTCAATCCACTCAGCATGCCAACACTCTGCTTTTTTCTAATGCTACGCCAATGCAGTAGTTTCTTTACTTTACAAATCTGAATAAGATTTGTGTTTTATTTGCTGCTTTGCCTGTGTTTTCATTTACGAGGAACATCAAAACACTGGTTTTATGAAACACACTGTCAATGCAGGATTACTTCAACTTTGAAACATTAGTAAGATACTTGTTTGTTTGGGTGCTATGCTCTTGCTTTCACCCACAATGTAAAAACCTGGATTTTATGAAATTCTATACCAATGCAGTAGTTTTTCACTTTTCAAATCTAAGTAAGTTGAGTGTTTTGTTTGCTGCTATTCCTGTGTTTTCACTTAAAATCATCTTCAAAACACTGGTTTAACCTAACACGCTGTGACTTCAGGAGGAAATTCAGCTTTTCAAGTTAAGTAAGGTACTTGTTTGACTGCTATGCATTCGCTTTCACTCAGTATACCAACACTCTGCTTTTTCCTAATGCTACCCTAAATCACTAGTTTCTTTACTTCGCAAATGTGAAAAAGATTTGTGTTTCATTTGCTGCTTTGCATCTGTTTTCATTTACAATGATCTTCAAAAATGCTTTCCCCAAACAGGCTGTGAATGCAGGAGGTATTTCAACTTTGAAACGTTCAAATAAGATCCTTATTTGGTTGGCTGGTATTCACTTGCTTTTGATCACAATGTAAAAACACTTCTTTTAGGTAAGGTACTCTGATGCAGTGGTTTCTTCATTTTATAAATCTAAATAAGATTTGTCTTTTATTTGTTGCTATGCCTGCATTTTCCGTTAAAATTTTCTTCAAAGCACTGGTTTTACCTAACACACTGTGATTGCAGGAGGTACTTCAACTTTGAAACATAAGCAAGATCCTTTTTTGTTTGGCTGCTATACACTTGTTTTCACTTACAATCAATATAAAAACAGAGCTTTTACATAATGCTATGCCAAAACTGTAGATTCTTCACTTTTCAAATCTAAGTAAGATTTGTGATTTTTTTTTTTTTGCTTCTAGGCCTGTGTTTTCACTTAAAATCATCTTCAAAACAATGGTTTTACCTAACATTCTGTGAATGCAGGAGGTAATTCAACTTTGAAAGTTAAGCAAGGTACTTGTATGTTTGGCTACTGTATTAGTCAGACAAAGGGGTGCTAATGTAAAATACCAGAAATAGGTTGGTCTTTATAAAGGGTATTTATTTTAGGTAGAAGTCCACAGATACCAGGCCATAAAGCATAAGCTACAAGGAGAAGACAAGCCACATTCTATGAGTTTACTTTGGAAAGTTCTTCTGCTAAATGCTGAGGTTCACCATTTTCAAATTCTTTCTTCCATATAACACCAGGAATTAATCTTTCTAAGTTCTCTGCAACTTTAAAACATGGATCACCTTTCCTCAGTTTCCAATAATAGTTTCACCACTTACTGCTAAGGCATCATAAAAAGTCTCTTTAGCATCCATATTACTTTCCATATTACTATCAACAGTTTCAACAGTTTCTTCAAAATGATCTAGCATCCATATTACTATAAACAGTTTCAACAGTTTCTTCAAAATGATCTAGGCCTTTTCCACCAAACATTTCTCAATTCCTCCAAAAATTACCCCTTACCCATTTATAAAACCGTTCCAACATTTTGGTATACACAAAAGCACTACCCCACTCTTGGTACCAAATTCTGTCTTAGGCAGCCAAATGGGTGCTAATATAAAATACCAGAAATGGGTTGGTCTTTATAAAGGGTATTTATTTTGGGTAGAAGCCAACAGATACCAGGCCATAAAGCATTAGGTTTCTTCTCTCACCAGTCCATTGCCACATGTTAGAGCAAGACAGCTGCTGGTGTTTGCCAGGGTTCAGGCTTCTGGGGTTCCTCTCTTCCTGGGGCTGCATTTCTCTCCAGGCTTAGCTCCTGTTTCCTCCACAAGGTCAGCTGTAGACAATCAGGAAAATGGCTTGCTTCTCTTCTCCTGGGGCCTTCTTTCCAACATCAAAACTGCTTCTCAAAAGAATGCTTCTCAAAACTTTTCTTGCCATGTCTTTCATATTTGATTCCCCACCCACCAAGGGGTGAGGCTCAATTGGGCATGGCCCAGTCAATGCCCTAATCATAACTTAATCATGCCCAGATTAACAGATCAGTTTACAAGCATGATCAAATTATATTTTTGGAATTCATACTTACATCAAATTCCCCAAAGGTTACAGCTGCTATACACTTGCTTTCACTCACAATGTCAAATCCCTGCTTTTACTACGCCAATGCTTCAGTTTCTTCACTTTGATAATCTAAGTAAGTTTCTTTCTTTTGCTACTATGCACGTGTTTTCACTTACAAACAACTTCAAAACACTGCTTTTCCCTGTCACTTGGTGAAATGCAGTCAATTGTTCAATTTTGAAATCCAATAAAGAAACTCATTTCATTGGCTGCTCTGCACGTGTTTTCACTTAAAATTTACTTCAAGACACTGGTTTCACCTAACTGTGAGTGCAGGAGTTACTTCACATTTGAAAGTAAGTAAGAGACTTCTGGGAAGATGGTGGACTAGTAAGACATGGGAATCTCTTCTCCAGAAAAATAGTTAGAGAACAGGCTGAAACAGCCCTGTAATAGATCTTCTAGAGTTTAAGACAGCAGGTGAAGGCTGCACATCACCCAGAGGAGAGAGGGACAAAAAAGGGAAATCATGACATCAGAACCAGAACTGTGATTTGAAACCAGCAGTGGCTGCTGCTGCCAGCACCCTCCTGCACACTTTAGAATTCTCGGGCCTCTGGGCCTGTGACTACAGACAAAGAGTGCTCCAGGGTTCTACCACTACCTGAAAGGGTAGGGAGAGGGACACAGCCTTAGGCTGACTCTGGTTCTGACCCACAAATTTGGGCGGCAGAGCCCCACAGATTCTTCCACCTGATGGTGTGCCCTGGGAGCCTAGGAAGGACTGTTAAATCCAACCCTCACAACCTCCCTCTCTTCTAGCCTTGTCTAATTGTTGAGGACTCCACAGGAAAGGGGAGAGTGATCCTGGAGCTGACCCTGCTTTTGACTCACAGGATTGGTATACCCTGTCCCAAGAGACCTTCCAGGCTGGGTGGGGCTCTGCCATTGTTTGCCTTGGAGCCTGCAAGGGGATAAAGATATACAAACCTCCCAATCTCCTCTGCTACTAACAGGGACTGATTGTTGAGGATTCAGAGGGGAGTGAAGATATTTCTTAGCTGGGAAAATGGAGGGGGCTACGAGACAAGTCTGGAAAGCTGTCTCATAAAGTTTGAATTACAAGGCTCGTTGTCCCCAGACAGGAAGCTCTACCACATTGATCTCCTCTGTGTCACAACAATTACACTTCTTCCATGTTTCATTATGAGTATGATTGTATATGTACACAAAACAAATTTCTTTGTTTTCTACCCCAAACTTTTCCCCTATCATGAAAAGTTGTATTAATTACATGTCATAATATTTAAGAATGTCAAGTTTAAGAGTGACTATTACCCAAGGACTTGCACCCTATTCTGTGGGGGATTAATGCATTTCCAGTTGTACACAGGGGAGTTGAACATTGTTGGGTGGAAATATATATGTATGCTTGTCTGTTATCATTTTTACTTAGAGAGTAAGTATGGTTTAGAATAATGTGTATGATTGCTGAGTTGACAAAGGGTGGACTGTGATGGTTAGGCTAATGTGTCAACTGGGCCAGGAAATTGTGTCCAGGTGTTTGTTCCAGCAAGCACTGGGCTAATTGTAATATAAGAGCATTTATGGACTTAAATCACCAGTGAGTTTACTGTGTGCCTGATTACATCTGCATCAATCAAGGAGATAACATCATCAAGGGGTGGTGTTTTTATCCAATCAGTTGAATGGCTTACAAGGGGAAATGATTTCAACATTCAGAGAGAATTTCCCAACTCATCATTGGACAGGCAACTTCTCCCAGAAACTCATCAACAACATTTCATCGGACTTTCATCAGAGCCACTGGTTTGCAGCCTGCCTGTGGAACCTGGACTTGTGCATCCCCAAGGCCATGTGAGAGACTCTTTTAAATCTCATATTATTGACAGATATCTCGTGTTGATTCTGTTTCCTGAGAGAACCTTGACTAATACACCACAGTAACAAATTGAAGGGAAAAATCACATGATCCTCTCAATAGATGCAGAAAAGGCATTCAACAAAATCCAACATCCTTTTTGGATAAAAATACTTCAAAAGATAGGAATAAAAGGAAAATTCCTCAATATGATAAAAGGTATATATGAAAAACCTACAGCCCACATCATACTCAAAGGGAAAGGTTGAAAGGTTTCCATGTAAAATCGGGAAAAAGACAAGGATGCCCACTGTCACCATTGTTATTCAACATTGTACTAGAAGTTCTAGCTAGGGCAATTAGACAAGACAAAAAATTAAAGGGGTCCAAACAGTAAAAGAGTAAGTAAAACTCTCACTGATTGTGGATGACATGATCCTGTACTTAGTAAATCCTGAAGTATCGATGGCAAAGTTACTTGAACTAATAAATGAGTTCCCCAAATTGGCAGGACAGAAGGTGAACACACAAAAATTAGTAATGTTTTTGTACACTAGTACTGAACAACCTGAGGAGGAAAATTCCATTTTCAATAGCAATAAAAAGATTCAAACACCTAGGACTTAATTTAACCAAAGAAGTATAGGACCTATATGCAGAAAACTACAAAACAATGCTAAAAGAAATTTAAAAAGACCTAAACAAATGGAAAGACATTGTTCATGGATTGGAAGAATAAATATCATGAAGATGTCAATCATGCCCAAACTGATTTATAGATTCAATGCAATACCAATCAATATTCCAACAGCTTTCTTTACAGAATTAGAGAAGGCAATTACCAAATTCATCTGGAAGGGTAAGTGCACCCAAATAGCCAAAAGCATTCTGAAAAAGAAGAGCAATGTGGGAGGAATTTCACTGCCTGACCTTGAAACATATTACAAAGCTACACTGGTCAAAACTGCATGGTAGTGGCATAAAGATAGACACATCGATCAGTGGAATAGAACAGAGAATCCAGAAATATACCCTCACCTATATAGTCAACTGGTTTTTTACAAACCTACCAAGTCCACCATAATGGGAGAAAACAGTCTCCTCAACAAATGGTGTTGGGAGAACTGGATATCTATAACAAAAGAATGAAAGAGGACCCATATCTCACCCCCTATACAAGAATCAACTCAAAATGGATCAAATATCTAAATATAAAAGCCAGGACCATAAAACTACTAGAAGAAAATATAGGGAAACATCTTAAAGACTTTGTAGTAGGTTGTGGTTTCTTGGACCATACACCCAAAGCATGTGCAACAAAAGAAAAAGTAGATAAGTGGGACCTCTTCAAATTTAAACACTTTTGCACCTCACAGGACTTTGTCAGAAGCGTGAAAAGGCAGCCAACTGAATGGAAAAAATATTTGGAAATCACATCTCTGATAAGGGTTTAATATCTAGGATATATAGAGAGGTTACAACTCAACAATAAAACGACAACAGTAAAACAAAAAATGGGTGAAAGACTTGAATGATTAGATATTTCTCCAAAGAAGAAATACAAATGGCAAAAAAACACATGAAGAAATGTTCAACATCACTCATGATTAAGGAAATGCAAATCAAAACTACAATGAGATATAATTTTACACCTATCAGAATGGTCACTATTAAAAAGACAGAGAACTACAAGTGTTGGAGAGGAAGTGGAGAGATAGGAACACTTCTTCACCATTGGTGGGAATGCAGAATGGTACAACCACTATGGAGGACTGTTTGGCAGTTCCCAAAGATGCTGAATATAGACTTGCCACGTGACCCTGCAATACCACTACTGGGTATATACCCAGAAGAACTGAGAGCAGTGACACGAACAGACATCTGCACACCGATGTTCATAGCTACATTATTCACCATTGACAAAAGTTGGAAACAACCCAGGTGTCCATCAACAGATGAACAGATAAACAAACTGTGGTCAATTCACACGATGGAATATTATGCAGCTGATAAAGAAGTGAAGTCATAAATCATATGGAAACATGGATGATCTGGAAGACATTATGTTGAGTGAAGCAAGCCACACAAAAGGACAAATACTGTATGAATGAGGTGTCAATTCTCCACAGGCCTCAAATATATTGTGTAACAAATAGTTTCATCAAAAAAATTTTTTATATGTATCCATTACATTTAATTGAGAAATGTATATATTTATTCATCTGTGTTTACTTTTAATTTTTAAGTGTTTATATTTTCAATTATTAAGTGTACAAATAAAGTTAAACAAAAATAAAAAAGAAATGTGAAGAAGATCCTGGATTCACAGAGCTTTAGATAATAAAACGGATTTGGAAGGTGATTGTAGCACCAAGCAAGTCATAGCTGCCAATAAAATGAGTACCTTGCTTAGTTTTTAAAACTGGAGGAGCCACAGCATTGGCATAGCATTATGTAAAAGCAGTGTTTCGACCTTGATCATGAGTGAAAGCAAATGCATAGCAGCCAAGCAAACAAGTATCTTACTTACATTTCAAAATTGAAGTACCTTCTGCGTTCTCAGAGAGTTAGGTGAAAGCAGAGTCTTGAAATTGATTTTAAGTGAAAACACTCACAAAGCAGAGAAGGAAACACGTTTCTTTATTGGTTTTCTAAACTGAAGAAATGACTGCATTCCCCAAGGACTCAGAAAAGCAGTGCTTTGAAGTTGACTGAAAGTGAGTATATAACCTCCACAAGCTCCCTGGGCCTCCACAGGCTCCAAAGGCCCCACAGGCCCCACTACCTTACACAGCCTCCAGAGTCTCCATGGAATCTATGGTCACCACCAGCAGCACATGCTCCACAGATGTCAATGGCCTCAAGGGGCTTTCATTGGCTCCACAGGTCTTCATGGGCTTCACAGACTCCAGAGCCTCCATGAGCTCCACGTACTCCACAGGCTCCATTGGTATGCAGAGGCTCCACAGGCTTCCAGGGGCAACACATGCTCCAAGGGCTCCATGACCTCCAAAGCCTCCATGGCATCTATGTGGCTTCTGAGTCTCTGCAGGTTACCCAGTCTCCACAGGCTGCATGAGCCAGGACAGGCATGACAGGCTCCATGGCCTAAAATGGGCTCCACAGACTCCACAGGCCTCCACAGGATCCTTAGCTTCCTCAGACTCTACAGCCTCCACAGGCTTCATGGGCCTACATAACCTCCATGGGCTTGAAGGGATCCACATTCTTCCATGGCCTCAAAAGGCTCTGCTGGAGACATGAGTCAGCACAGGCTCCATGGACTCTATGAGATATACAGGTTTTGCAGTCTCCACACACTCCACTGATTCCATGAGCTCCATGAGTTCCAGTTGCTCGACAGGCTCCACATATTTCACATGCTTCCACAGTTACCATAGGCTCCATGGGGTCTATAAGACTTTTGAGGCTCCACAGGACTCCATGGGCTCCACAGGCTCCCCAGGCCTGCAGAGGTACCATGGGCTCCACAGGCTCCATTGTCTCTACTGTCCTTTATGTCTCTATGGGCTCCACCAGCTCCAATGGCTCCACTGAATCCACTGGCTCTATGGCCTGCAAAGTCTCCACAGGTCTCAATGGGCACCGCAGTCTCCACAGGCTTAATATGCTCCCTGGGGTCCACATGAGTCAATGTGCTACATGTACTTTACAGGCTCCAAATTCTCTGTAGTGTCCTTGGGCTCCATACCTCAAGAGGCTCCATGGGCCCCATGGCATTGACAAGCTCCACAGGATCCACAGGACTGTACAGGCTCCAAAATCTCCCAGCAAATGCACAAACTTCAAGTGCTCCACAGACTTTGTGAACTCCACAGTCTTGACAGACTTCATGGGCTCCAAGGTCTCAACCAGCTCTCCAGCATTTCACATGCTGCACTGGCCTCTACAGTTGCCATGGGCTCCACAGGCTTCACAGGTCTGCATAGGTTCCATGGTTTCCACAGGCTCCAAGGGCTTCATGGGCCTCTAGAGGCTCCTAATGCCCCACAGGTTCTATAGGACTACAGAGCCTCCAGTCTCCATGGATTCTATGATCTCCCCAAGCAACAAAAGATCCACATGTTTGAATGGCCTCTATGGTCCTGATAGGCTCCAAAGGCTTCCACAGGCTGCACAGACTCCATAGGCTCCATGGGCCCTCACAGGCTGCATGGCCTCCAAGGGCTTCAAAGAATCAACAGGCTCTGTGGGCATGCAGAGGCTCCACAGGACTCCAGGGGCAATGCATGCTCCATGGGCTCTTGACCTCCAAGGCATCCATGGCATCCTTTTGGCTTCACAGTCTCCATAGGCTCCCCAGTCTCCACAGGATCCATGAGGCTTCACAGGCCTCACAGGCTCCATGGCCCCAAATGGGCTTCACAAACTCCAAAGTCCTGCACATGATCCTCAGCTTCTTCAGGCTCTACAGCCTCCACAGGCTTCATAGGCCTACATAACCTCCAAGGGATCCATTGGATCCACATTCCTCCATCGCCTCAACAGGCTCTGCCAGCACCATGAGACTACACGACCTCCATGACCTCCATGAGATATACACGTTCCACACCCTCCATTGGTTCCATGGGCTCCATGAGCTCCAGTGGCTCCACAGGCTTCACATGTTCACAGGCATGCACAGTTGCCAAAGGCTCCACAGGCCTCCATGGGATCCACTGGTTTCCCAGGCCTACAGAGGTACCATGGTCTCCACAGGGTCCTCAGGAATACACAGGTTCCATAGGCCTCCTCATGTTTCACAGCCTCCATGGGCTCCATCAGCCCCTAGGATTCCAGAGTCCTCTCTATTCTCACAAACTTCAGTTTCCCTGTCTTTCACTGGGCTGCACAGCTTCCACAGGCCTCCTTGTCACCATAGTTTCCATGGTCTCTTGGTCTCCAAATATTTCACAAACCCCATCAGCTCCATGGACTCCATGGGCTTCCCAGGTGGCACAGGTTCCACTGGACAACACAACATCCACGAGCTCCATGGGCTACATGGACTTCACAGGCTTTATGGCCTCTACAGTCCTTAACTAAACCATGGACTCCACCAGCTGCATCCACTCCACATAATCCACAGGTATGGCCTGTATGGGGTCCGCAACCCTCAATGGGTACCACAGTCTCCACAGGCTCAACAGGTCCATGGGCTCCACAGATGTCACTGGGCTACATGCCCCAACATGTTCCCTATTCTCTGTAGTGTCCTTGGAGTCCATATCTCAATAGGCTTCATGAGCCCCATGAGCTCAATGAGCTCCACAAGATCAACAGGCCTGTAGAGGCTACACAATTTCCTTGGTCTTGCATAGGCTTCAAGGACTGCTTGGGCTTTGTGAACTCCATGGTCTTGACAGACTTCATGGTATCCATGGTCTCAGCACTTCCACAGGACTTCCCAGCCTCCACAAGCCTCTACAGTCTCCATGGGCTCCATGGGCTCAATGTGCTCCATAGGCTCCATGGGTATGCACAGCTACCAAAGCCTCCACGGACACCACAGACTCCAGGGGTTCTACATGCTCACAGGATCCATGAGTTGGCACAGGCTCCACAGTCTTCTTTGACTCCACAGGCTCTATACCTGCAGAGGCTCCATGTGCTCCACATGCTCCAAGGGTATGCACAGTGTACACAGGCTCCATTGACTCCACATGCTCTACAGCTTGCACAGGCTCCATGGGCCCCAACAGCCTGAATGCCTTCCAAGAGCTCCAAACGATCAAACAGCTCCATCTAAGTGCAGAGGCTCCACAGGACTCCAGGTTCAATGCATGTTCCATGGGCTCCATGACATCCAAGGACTCCATGGCATCCATATGGCTTCACAGTTTCTGGAAGCTCCTTAGTTTCATCAGGCTCCATTAGCCTGCACAGCCACCACAGCCACCCTGGCCCAAAATGGGCCCCACCAACACCACAGGCATCCACATGTTCCTCACCTTTTTCAGACTCTACAGCCTCCACAGGCTTCGTGGGTCTATATAATCTCCATGGGCTCAATTGGTTCCATATTCATCTATAGCCTCAACAGTCTCTGCCAGCACCATGTGCCTGCAGTCTCCATTGCCTCCATGAGATATTCGGCCTCTCAAGTCTCCACAGTCTCAATGGTTTCCATGGGTTCAATCAGCTCCAGTGGCTCCACAGGCTCCATATGGTCCACAGACATGCAAATTTGCCATAGGCTCCAGGGGGTCTATAAACCTCTACAGGCTCCACAGCTCCATGGACTCCAGAGGCGACACGTACTCCACAGGCTCCATCGTTCTGTACAGGCTGCATAGTCTCCAAGGGCTTTAAAGGCTTATCAGGATCCATGAGCTTACAGAGGTTCCCCAGGCCTCCCAGGACAATGCATGCTCCATAAGATCTATGACCTCCAAGACCTCCATGGCATTCATGTGTCTCCACACACTCCAGTGTCTCCCTGTCTCCACATGATCCATGAGCTTGCACAGGCCTCACAGTCTCCATGGCCCAAAATGGGCTCCTCAGACACCACAGTCCTCCTCATGATCCTCAGCTTTCTCAGACTCTACAGCCTCCAAACACTTCGTTGGTCTACATGACATCCATGGGCTTGAAGGGATCCACATTCCTCTGTGGCCTCAGCAGGCTCTGCTTCTTCAATGAGCCAGCACAGTTTCAATAGGCTCCATGGAGTCTATAGGCCTCCACAGACTCCACAGGGCAACATGGTCACCACAGTCTCCCCAGGCTTGCAAGCTCCACAGGGTCCTCAGTCCATTACAATCTCCACAGCTCTGAAAAGGTCACACAGCCTCCATGGTCTTCATTGGCTCCATGAGACCCATGGGCCTCTAAATTCTCACAGCCTTCACACTCTCCCTGTCCTTCAATGGACTGCACAGTCTCCACTGGCCTCTTTGAGCTCCACAGTGTCCTTTGTTTCCTTGGTATCCATTGCTTCAACAAACTCCACCTGCTCTACAAACTCCAAGAGCTTCATAGGCTACAGAGGTTCCACTTCCCTACACAGCTTCCATGAGCACCATGACTCTATGGGCTCCACGGGCTCCATGGGCTCTACAGATATACAGTCTCTGCAGGCTCCACAGACTCCCTGGTATCCATGTGGTTCATGATTTCAAGCGGCTCCACAGAACCCACATAGTCTACAGGTCTGTACTGTTGCCACAAGTTCCATGGAGTCTATAAGCCTGTAGAGGATTAACAGGACTCCATATGCTCAACTGGCTCCGCAGGCCTGCAGAGTCATCATGGACTCCACACGGCCCTGAGGCCTGACCAGACTCCACAGGCCTCCACGGGTTTCAGAGCCGCCATGAGCTCTATAAGCTCCATGGGTTCTGCAGGCCTCTATATTCTCCAAGTCTTCACAGTCTCCCTGTACTTCATGGGATTGCAAAGTCTCCACATGTCTCCTTGGACTCCAAAGGTCTCCATGGGCTCCAAGGTCTCCCTGGTTTCCACAAACTCCACCAGCTCCATGGTCCATGGTTCATGGGCTTCACAGGTCGCACAGGTTCCCCTGGACTACACACCATCCATGAGATCGATGGACTTCATGGGCTCCATGGTCACCACGGGCTCTACAGCATTTATGACACAATGGGCTACACCACATCCATCAGCTCCACAAAATCCACCAGCTCTAAGCCCTGTACAGGCTCCACAGACCCCAGTGGGTGCCACAGTCTCCACAGTCTCAATAGGCTCCATGGGACCACAGGTGTCAACAGGCTACATGCACTTAACAGTGTCCACATTCTCTGTAATGTCCTGGTGCTAAAAAAATATCAACAGCCTCCATGGGCCAAATGTGCTTGATGAGATCCACAGGATCCATGGGTCTGTACAGGCTCTGAAATCTCCCTGGGCCTGAACAAGCATCAAGGGCTTCACAGGCTTTGTGAACTCTATGGTCTTGACAGACTTCATGGAATCCAAAACCTCAACCAGCTACACAGCTTTGTAAATGTTCCACTGGCCTCTCCATTCTCCATGGGCTCCACGGGCTCCACAGGTCTGCATAGGCTCCATGAGTTAGGCTCCAAGGGTTCATGAGTCTCCACATTATTCAGATACCCCACAGGCTCCTCTGTTCTACAGAATCTCTAGTCTCCATGGATTCTACGGTTTCCACATGCAGCACAAGCTCCACAGTTGTGAATGGTCTCTAGGGTCCTCCATAGGCTCCTCAGGTCTGCAAGGGCTTCCTGGACTCCACAGGCTTCATTGGCTCCAAGTCCACCAAAGGTTACATGGGCTTGCACAGGTTCCACAAGTTTCTCTCTCCACAGACTCTAGAGCTACCACGGGCTCCACGTCCTCCACTGGCTCCATGGGCCCACATAGGTTGCATTGCCTCCAAGGGCATCAAAGACTCAACAGACACCATGAGCATGCAGAGGCTCTGCAGGCCTCCAGAAGCAATGTATGCTCCATGGTCTACATGACCTCCAAGGCCTCCATGGCATACATGTGGATCACAGTTTCCAGAAACTCCCCAGTTTCCTCATGCTCCAGGAACCTGTGCAGCCCTCACAAGCTCACTGGCCCAAAATGGGCCCCACCAACTCCACACCCTTCCAAATGATTCTGAGCTTCTTCAGACGATAGAGGTTCTACAGGCTTCATGACCCTATATTACCCTACGTGCTACACAGGATCCATATTCCTCCATAGCCTCAACAGGCTCAGCCAGCACCATGTGCCTTCAAATTCTCTATTGCCTCCACGAGATATACAGCCTCTGTAGGCTCCACAGTCTCCATGGGTTCCATGGGCTCTGTCAACTACAGTGGCTCCACAGGTTCCATATTGTGCACAGGCCTGCACAGTTGCTATAGGCTCCATGGGATCTATAGGCCTCTACAGGCTCCACAGTCTCCATGGGCTACAGACGCTACAGTTGCTACACAGGCTCCATGGGTATAAACAGGCTCCAGTGTCCCCACAGATACTACAGGCTCCACAGACTCCACAGTTTGCATGGATCTGCAGAGGCTGCATTGTCTCCAAATGCTTTCGAAGTTCAACAGGCTCCATGAGCGTGCAGAGGCTCCCCAGGCCTCCGGGGACATTTCATGCCCCATATCCTCTATGACCTCCAAGCTTCCAATGCATCCCTGTGGCTTCACACTCTCCAGTGTCTCCCCAGTCTCCACTTGGGAGAGCATGTAGCACATGGACACCTGTGGAGCCCACGGAGCCAATAGAGGCTGTGGAGATGACAGAGCCAAAGTATTGTTGCAGCCCATGGGTTCTAGAAGACTGTGGAACCCATGAAGCCCATGGAGACCATAGAGCCCAGTGAGCACATGGATGCTGTACAGGCCAGTGGAACCTGTGAACCTGTGAAGCCCATGGAGTCCATGTAGAAGGTGAGCATGTGGAGGCCATGGAGAATGAAGAGCCCGTGAAGACTATGGAGCCCAAGGAGGCCTGTGGAGCCTGTGGAGTTCTATGAATGAGAGGGAGACTGTGAAGCATATGAGAATGTAGAGGCAGGTGGAACCCATGGAGCTGATGGAACCCATGTATGCTGTGAAACACGTGGAGATATTTGGAGTCTGTGCAGGTCAGAGTACCCTGTGGAGTCCATAGTGTTTGTGCAGTACTGGGGAGTCTGGTGAGCACATGAAGGCCTGTGGATCCTGTTTAGGCCTATAGCACTCTAGAGACCATGGCACCTGTGCAGCCCTGTGGAACATGTGGAGTCCATGGAGTCACAGGTGCACATGGAACCAATGAAACCCATGGAGAGTGTGGAGCCTGCAGAGACTCTGTATCTCATGGAGGCCATGGAGACAATGCAGGCTCATGGTGATGTCATAGTCTGTTGAGCCCATGGAGGAATGTGGAGTCCATGGCACACATGGAGGTTATGTAGGCCCATGGAGACTGTGGAGGCTATGGAGGCTGAAGAGGCTGAGGATCTTGAGGAGGACTATGGCACCTGTGGAGCCCATTTTGGGCCATGGAGCCTTTCGGGCTATGCATGCTCAAGGAGTTTCTGAAGACTTTGGAGCCTGTGGAGCCTGTGCAGGCACATGGAGGCCATGGAGCATGCATTGCCTGTGGAGGCCTTTGGTGCCTCTGCACACCCATGGAACTGTAACTCCAAGCAATGACATAACTGGGAAGGAAGTGGGTATACCGCTTAGTTTTTGAAAGTATACTGCTTTAGTTTTGAAAACTAACAAACCACTCCATTGGCATAGTATTAGGTAAATGCAGGCATTTGACATTGTGAGTGACAGTTATGCACAGCAGCCAGGGTAACCAGAATCTTACTTTACTTTCAAAGTTGAAGTACCTAAACTATTCACAGAGTATTAGGTAAAACCAGTGTTTTGAAGGTGATTGTAAGTGGAAACACATGCATAGCAGGAAATTAAACACAAATCTTACTTAGATTTCTAAAGTGAAGGAACTACTGCATTGGCATATCGTTAGGTAAAATTGGTGTTTTGACATTGGTTGTAAGTGAAAACAAGGGTATTGAAGCCAAAGAAAGAAGTATCTTTCTTACTTTACAAATGTGAAAACAACCTGGATGCACAAAACTTTATGTTAAAACCAGGATTTTGAAGAACATTTTAACACCAATCAAGTGCAAAGCTACAAAAGAAATGACTATCCTGCTTAGTTTTGAAACTGAAGAAACAACTGCATTGACATAACATTAGGTAAAAGCAGGATTTGTCATTGATTTTGAGTGAAAGCAAGTGCAAAGAAGCCAAAAAAACAAGTATCCGACCTACCTTACAAATAGGAAATACCTCCTCCATTCACAGAGAGATAGGTGACACCAGTGTCTTGAAGTTCATTGTAAGAGAAAACACGTGCAAAGCAGCCAATAAAACAAGTTTCTATATAGGTTCTCTAAAGTGAAGAAGCAAGTGCATTCACTGAACATTATAGAAAAACAGTTCTTTGAAGCTGAGTGTAAATGAAAACACGTGCAGAGGAGCCAAAGAAACTAGAATCTTACATAGATTTCAAAAAGGAAGAAAATGCAGCATTCACATAGAAAAAGCAGTGTTTTGACATTGGATGTAAGTGACAACAAGTGCATAGCAGTGAAGGGAAGAAGTATTTTATTTACTTTTAAAAAATGAAGACCTCTGCATTGGCATAGCATTAGGTAAATGCAGGGTTTTGACATTTTGAGTGAAAACAAGTGCATAGCATCCAAGGAAACAAGTATCTTACTTACTTTTCAAAGATTAAGTACCTCCTGTATTCACAGACTGTTAGGTAAAAACCATTGTTAAAAGGTGATTGTAAGGGAAAACACATGCATAGCAGCAAATGAAATACCAATCTTACTGAGATTTCAAAACTGAAGAAACTTCTGCATTGGTAGAGCGTTAGGTAAAAGCGCTGTTTAGATATGGGTTGTAAGTGAAGACAAGGGCATAGCAGGCAAGGAAATAAGGATCTTTCTTAAATGTGAAGAAGATACTGGATTCACAGTGCTTTAGGTAAAAATCAAACCGGATTTGAAGGTGATTGTAACTCCAAGCAAGTGCATAGCTGCCAATGAAATGTGTGCCCTATTAGTTCTAAAATCTGAAGAAACCACTGCATTGGAATAGCATTAAGTAAAAGCAGTGTTTTGACATTGATTGTGCATGAAAGCAAGTGCATAGCAGCTGTGTTAGTCAGCCAAAGGGGTGCTAATGTGAAATACCAAAAATGGGTTGGTCTTTATACAGGGTATTTATTTGGGGTAGAAATCCACAGATACCAGGCCATAAAGCGTTAAGATTCTTCTCTCACCACACTCCATTGTCACTTGTTAGAACAAGACAGCTGCTGGTATTTGCCAGGGTTCAGGCTTCTGGGTTTCCTCGCTTCCCAGGGCTGCATCTCTCTCTGGGATTAGCTCCTGTTTCCTCCACAAGGTCAGCTGTATACGATCAGGTGAAAGGTTTGCTTCTCTTCTCCTGGGGTCTTGTTTTCAACATCAAAGCTGCTTCTCAAAAGACTGCTTCAACTCTCCTTTGCATTGCCTTTTATATTCGATTCCCCCACCCATCAAGGCATAGGTCTAAATGCCCTACTGATGTGGCCCATTCAATGCCCTCATCATAACTTAATCATGCCCAGATTAACAGATCAGGTTACAACCAATGTCCAATTATATTTTTGGAATTCATAATTACATCAAATTCCCAATGGTTACAGCAGCCAAACAAACAAGTATCTTACTTACATTTCAAACTTGAAGTTCCTCCTGTATTCACATAGAGTTTTGTGAAACCAGTGTCTTGAAGTTGATTTTAAGTAAAAACTCATGCAAAGCAGCCAATGAAACAAGTCTCTCTATTGGTTCTCTAAACTGAAGGTCCAACTGCATTCACTGAGCATTAGGGAAAAGCCCTTGGAACCTGTGTAAACTGTTTAGTTCATGGAGCTTGTGGAGACTCTGGAGACTGTGGGGCATGTGGAGGCCTATGGAGGTCTGTGGAGCCCATGAAGCCCATGGCAACTGTGTAGGCCAGTGGACCCTGTGCCGTCCAGTGTAGTGTGTGTAGCATTTGGAACCCAGGGAGCCTGTGGAGCTTGTGCAGGCCTGTAGACCACGTGGAACCCATGGAGCTTATGCAGGCCCAGGGGGATATTGGAGGCTATGGAATTCGTTGAGTCTGAGAAGGCTGGTTGAGGCCATGGAGACTGTAGAGCCTGTGCAGGACCTTGGAAAATGTGGATTCTGTGGACATTGTGAAGCCTGTGGGGCCAATGGAAGCCTGTGGTCTCTGGGCAGACCATGGAGCTCATGGAGCCCATGGAATTTGTGGATGCATTGGAGACTTTGTTGCCTGTGGAGCCGACAGACAGCTGTAGAGCCTGTGGAGCACATAAAGTCTGTGGATCACATGAAGCATGGGTAGCTTGTTCAGACCCATGGAGCTTGTGGAGCCTGCGCAGACCAGTGGAATCTGTTGAGCCTGTGGTGCCCATGGACAGTGTGGAGCCATGGCCACCCTGGAATTAGTGGATGTCAGTGGAGCACATGGAGACCATGGCATCAGTAGACCTGTTGAATTCTGTGGAGGCAATGGAAACCATAGAGTTGGAGCAGCCCCTGGGGCATGTGTGTCCCATGTATCCCATTGAGGCCTGTGGAGCTTTGGATCATGTGGAGACCCATGGAGCCAGTAGAGCCCATTGAGACCATGGAGACTCTGCACGCCTGTGGAGCCTGTGGAGCTCATGAAGCCCATAGATGTCAGTGGAGCTTGTGCAGACCCTTGGAACCTTTGGAGTTGTGGAGCCCATGGAAGCCTGTGGAAACCTTGGAGCCCATAGAAGCTTGTGGAGACTGTGGAACATGTGGAGCCTGTCCAGGTTGTGAAGTTGAAGAAGCTGGTAAAGGCCATGGAGCCTGTGGAAACTGTGGAGCCCGGGAAGCCTGTGGGATCCTTGGAACCTGTGTAAACTATAGAATCCATGGATCCTTTGTAGCCTGTGGAGCTTGTGGAGACTGTGGAAACCTGAGGACTTTTGCAGGTGAATGGAGCCTATGGAGCCTATGGAACCTGTGGAGTCTTTGGAACACATGGAGGTCTGTGGAGCCTGTGCAGGCCCATGTAACCTGTGGAGAATGTAGAGCATCTGGAACCTGTGGTGCCCATTGAGTCAGTGGAGAATGATTAGCCTGTGCATGCCCATAGAGCCTGAGGAGCACTTGGAGTCCCTCGAGACCATGAAACCCATGGAGACCAGGGATTACATGGAGTTCTGAGAATCTGTTGAGCCCATGGAGCCTGTGAAGACTGTTGATGCCTGTGAAATCTGTGCATCTCATGAATCCCATGGTGTCCATGGAGCATGTTGTGGTATGGAGATTGAAGAGACTGTGAAGAATCTGAAGCCAATGTAATGTATGTTCGCAGTGGATGCCTGTGGAGCCCATGGAGCCTGTAGAGTACTTAGAGCCAGTGGAGGCCTGTGGAGCCTATGAAGTGCCCTGGAGGCCAGTGATATCTGTGGAGCATGTGCTCCCTGTGGAGACAATATAGTCCATGTAGCCTGTGGATGCCATGGAGCCCAGTGGAGCCTGTGGGTCCTTTGGAGCCTGAGTAAGCCCATGAGGCTATGGAGCCTGTGTAATCCATGGAGCCTATGTAGAAAAAATATTTGAGCAAATATAGTCAGTCAAAACAAAGTGTTCAGGATTTCCATGTTTGCCATTCAGGCGTTTGTTCTGGGGCCAACTTATTCATGCATATTTGGAAGCTGGACATTTCTTAACCTTCAGAAGAATGAAGGTACCAAGGTTGATTTATGGGGTGTTGTTTTGTCCCCATCATAAATCAAGTGCTCTACCACTGCCACATTTCCAAGTTATGAAGTCACTAAACTGGATGTGATGCTCATTTGAGGCAAGAGGAGCCATAATTGATAGAATTTTTAAAAAGGTGATATTGTTGCCCTTCAAATATTAGATGCTTAGATGATTGATATTAAATCTTTCCTGTTTTCTAATGAATGCATTCAATGATATAAATTTCCCTCTAAGCACTGCTTTTGCTGCACCACACAAACTATGAAGAAGCATAGGACATTAGAGAAGCAGAAAGAACCACATAACAAAAGACCTGTGAGTGAAGCTATATCCACTTCCACAACACTACAGTCTTAAGATGAAGGCAGAGAATGTAAGAAAGTTGGGAAAATATGTTCTCTGATGGCAAGCATTGTTTCCTCAAAATAAGACTTCTATGAATGTAACTTCACTTTGAAGGAATTTGCATCATGCTTACCTAAGCATGAGGGAATCTATGTAAGGAAAAAAGAATAAAGACAATGAGTTTTGCCTGTTTGCCCCACATGGTAGTCCTCCCCTTTAAGTAAAAGAAGTGTGAAGTGTTCTTGGAAATTAAAACTCATGAGATACCTGAGAATTAATCTTTCAGAGAAAACATTTGGATTTTCATGAATTTGGGAAATCTAGGGACCCATCAAAGAAACACGCAAGAGTAAAACCCAGTGTATGTAAGGAATATTGGAAATCCTTCAGTCAGTCATTAAATCTCATTGAGCATGAAATATTCATATATTAGTTAGTATTGTAATGACATGGGAATGCTTCCATCTGAAACAGAATCTCATGGAATATGAGAAAATTCAAACTAGAGAGAAAGCATATGAGTTTCCTGAATATAGTCTGCTATTTACAGTCATTATTTATTCCTCATTTAAAAGCCATACACGGGAACAATCATAGAAATGTCATATATGTGGGAAAGTTTTCAGCCTGAGAGAAACACTATTTATTCATAAGAAAATTATTACTGAAGAGAAATCATAGATATTTGGGAAAGCTTTAATGCAAATGTCAAATTTCATATACAAGAGATTTCCTACTGCAAAGAAATATTATGCATTTAAGGCATGTGAAAATGCCTTTAGGTACAAATCATATCTCACAGAACATATAAAAACTCATAGTGGACAGAAACAAAATGAATATAAAGAATTCAGAGAAGACTTCAGCCAATAGAAATATTTCCTTAAACATCAGAGCATTCATTCTGGAGAAAACCCAATATATGCAATAAATGTGGAAAATCCTTCAACCAGGAGGATAACGTCATTAACAATCTGAGAATACATACAGGAGAGAAAGCCTAGGAATGTGATGGATGTGGGAAAGCTTTCATTCAGAAATCAAGCCTCATTACACACCAGAGAAGACAAACTGGAGAGAAACCATGTATATGTAAGGAATGTAGGAAAGTCTTCAGCAGCAAGTCAAATATCACTGACAATGAGAAAATTAATAATGGAGGGATGTGGAATAGCGTTCAGCCAGAAGCAGTATCTCATTAAACATTACAACATTCATTGGGAGAGAAACTCTGTGAATGTAATGAATATGAATCTCCAAAAAATATCCACCTCCAGTCTGTAAAAGTTGCCAATTTTTCAAGGTAGTGACTGTGACTGTGCAATTCAGGATGTCTTTCTCCTCTAGGAAAAGTGCACTTGCAGTTTGTTCTGAGATCTGATCCTCCCACACCTTCTTCCACACCCATGTGTGTTCAATTTGTTAACACTGATTCATGCATCAGAACTCGAGATTTCTCTTAAATTGTGTAAAGATTGGCTTTCCACATATTTCAGTGTTTTCACTGTTTCTTCAATACATTACATTCTGGTAAGCATTTAAAAAATTACCATTTTACTAATAATGCTGCCCATTATTGTAGCATTTTCTTTCTTTTATTGTAAGTAAACATCAAATATTTCACAATACATAATATTTGTAAAGTGATATATATAAATATATATGCACATTTGTGCATTTACTTACATAAATGGAATTTATATATATATATATATTTTTTAATTTGCTTAGATTACTTAAATATTACACAGAAATTACAGGGATTTCCATGTTCCCAAACTTCATCACCTCCCACTTCATCCCACCCAAACATCCTTCATCAGTGTGGCACATCACCCACAATGGATATACATATCCTGAGGCCTTGTCACCAAGCATAGATCACATTGCACATCGTAGACCACACTCTCTCCCACACAGTTCTGCATGGTATATGCTGATGTAAAATGGTCTCCATCTGTCAACAGAACACAACTCAGCAGAACCCCCAAGTCCTGAAGAAGACCCTGTATTTCAACTGCCATTTCCCTCACTGCCCCCAAAGAATCCAGCAGCCACTGGCTCCACCTCACTCTTATAATTTCTTCCATTCCTTGAATCATGATATATCTACAAAAGAAAACACTTAAGTCCACTTTAGTCCATAGGTCTTCCCCCAATCCTGAGGGGTCTGGGATGGTGATTTCCACTCCACCTCCCAGGGAGAGAGGGCTGCTATCCCATGGATACAATGGATGGGATTATCCTGCCTGCAGTTGCAGGCACTCTCCATTCCCTTGGATGCCCATTGCCCATCATCCTCTCCTCACCAGATGACTTGGACATGTCCTTTGAGCTGTAGAGTAGGAATTGCAACTCCACCAAGATTCCAGGCACAGATGGCACATAGGTAGGCCAAAGGATCCAGGCTTTTGTAGTACACCAGAAAACTCCAGCATCATATATAGGTTTGAATAGAAGGGAACGATGGGCCATGTGCAGGGAGTACTTATTTGAGTCCAACTCTATCACTCTAAGGAGCAAAGATTCCAAAGTAGAGCCCACTAATAAGGCATCAATCTCTGGGGCTATCATCACTTAGGTAGGAGCTGGGTATCTCCAGAGGCCTCAGTAACCCCTCTGTGTGGAGTGCTATCCACTTTGGTGTTCTATGAGATCCTACTGAGGTGTGCATAAGCGTTACCTCTGTGATGACCTCCTGACTCTCTTTGAAGTCTATTAGCCACATGAGCCCATTTCTCTTTACCTTTTCCGCATTTATTCAAGGTCTTTTCCCAATCACATTTCCAGTATTTATCCCTCATTTTCAGGGAGGCTCATCACCGGGAGTCATGTCCCATGTTTACAGGAAGGTAATGCATTCATATGCTGAGTTTGGCTTAGAGAGAGGCCATATTTGAGCAACAAAGAACCTCTCAGGTCACAACCCTTAGGCACCCCAAAACAGTAGGCTAAGTTTGAGTTACAAGAACAAAGACTCATGAGATTTGTCATCAATAACAAGAACCCAGCAGTGAGTCATCCTCTTTTGCCAGACACTGCTCCTGCACTCAGGGGACTGCTGTTGCTCCCTTGGAGAATGTGGAAGAGCTCTCCAGGCTGGAAATTCAGATTCCTTCATTTATTGAGTGATTGTCTACACACCTTGAACATGGCCTATCCCTTTATCATTTGAGCAATATTATATGTTTTTCATTTTTATCCAGATGAACTTACTCCCATAAATCCCCCATCCCAGACATCCCCCACCAATGATCCTCTGCAGACCCCATTGTAACCCTTCTGTGATCAAAACCTTCCTTGGACATGAAGCCCATATAATAACCAAATAAAATTAATAGGAAAAAGTAATAATAATTATAAGCTTAAATGCAAGGTATAAGTACAAGGAAACTCAGGAGAAAAAAACACTAAACTTAAAATAAAATATAATTAGCAGATTGGGCCATTTAAAAAATAGGAAAAAATTTTTAAAAAGCCTTTTTTAAAAAAATTGTATTTTTTTCCTTTTATCACGGTGTTATCAGATGTCTAGTGTAATGTAACACCTTCCCACTCTCATTTGCCAGTGTCTCCCAAATTTTCATTTAATTTTCAAAGAAGTTTTCGGTCACAGCAAAGTCACACATGGAATACTGTTGACTACCACATACCCAACATTCCTCCCCCTTCCCTACCCCATATTAAAACTTTTTAAATGGATGTTAGAATTGATTTTACTGTTACACAGGTAGTAAAATATAGCAACTAAACATTGTCAGTGGTTTACAGTATGGTTTACAATTTAGATGGTACAGTTTAATAATTTTTGATGATATTCACCATGTCCTGTGTCCATTACTGTAAGGTAATGAAAACCCTTTTCCATGACCACTAAATACCCCATTTGATCTTAACTGTTCCTTCCTCCCAATCCCCCTGGAGCATATGACACTTCCTTGTCTTGACTCATGGAATGACAAGATTCATAGTTACGTGACCTGGTTATTCCAACCTGCCCTTCCTAATCTACACACCTGTGAAACCTGCACCATTAAAGCCAGTAATGTCACTAACCATCTGTCTTATCCTTCAATATGCAGCTATACTGTACCATAGATTACCATATGGGTGATGGCTCCCAGCCTACTCTTCTCTTTCTCTCACTTTTTAAACTACCTTTCAGACAATGGTTCTCAGAGACTTCTCACTTTCCTCAGTTCAAATCAGTGAGTTCATACAATGTTTCTCCTTCAACGCCTGGCTTGCTTCACTCAACCTATGGTCTTCAAGATTCACCCAAGTTATTCCATGTGTTAGCACTTTATCTCTTCTTACAGCTGAGTAATATTCCATTGTATGTATGTACCACATTTTGCTTATCCATTCATCTGTAGACGGGCACTGGGGTTGATTCCAACTTTTGGCAATGGTGAACAATGCCACTATGAACTTTGGTGTGCATGTATCTGTTCGTGTCTTTGCTTTCAGTTCTTCTGGGTATATACCCAGCAGTGGAATTGCTGAATCATATGGAAGATCTATTGTTAGTTTTCTGAGGAAACACCAAACTGTCCTCTACATTGGCTGAGTCATTCCACAATCCCACAGGCAGTGGTTTAGGGTTCCTATTCCTCCACATCCTCTCCAACAGTTAAAGTCTGCCATTTTATTTTAATAGCTGCCATTATGATGGGTGTATGGTGCTATCTCATTGTAGTTTTGATTTGCATTTCCCTGATAGCAAGTGATATCGAGCATATTTTCATATGCGTTTTATCCCTTTGTGTTTCTCTCTTGGATGTTGGAAAAAAATGCTAAGAGCTGCAGCATAAAGGCTTAAGCATTTAAAAAGCATGCTTGCTGGCAGTGAAACATTAGTAAATGTCTCCAAGGACACTGCATAATATGACAAGAATGGGAGGAGGCAGATAGGAATTTACACACCACTAAGATGTTATTGTCTGAATTCCCAAGAAAATTCGTCTGTGAACACAGAAACAGGCCATGCTCTCACATACCAAGCTGAGGAACTAGTGAAGGATGTCCTAATTTTATTATCAGCTTTGTAGTATAAAAAGCAGCTTCAGCCTAAATAAACTTGTCTGCATTCCACATGGAGTGAGGTCAACTGATCCCACTCTTTCTTTGGATCACTCTCAGCACTGTCTACCTCAGATGGCCACCTACATGGTGCACAACTGGTTTTTTCTCTGGATCAGTGCCGTGGAAACAAGGACTGCTGGGTCAGGCAGTCCTTGCATTCTGTTGGTGAGTCAAATAATGTTGATCATCAGGGTAATGGGTAAACAGTCAACTCAGAGGAATATTCTCAAGTTTTGAAGACCCTGTTAAAGAATACAGGGGTTTCTCTGAGGACCCTAGAGTTACTAAAACTCTTTTATCTTGTACAGAAACATTTTTATGTATGACCTTTGTATAGTCTTATTTCTGTTGCTCTTGAACAATTAATGACAGATGAAAATGAAGATATTAAAATGGATACTGCTATTGTTAACACTGTAGCAAGACAAGCTAATGATGATATTAATGAAAACATATATGAAAAGTTAATAAACAGGCAAAAACAGATTAACTCATGTTTAATAAAAAGAATAAAAGGAAAAAAGGAGTTTACGAAACTTTTCCCGTGCTCATTAGGCTGTCAGCTCCAAAAGATGATTTATTGTCTTTTGAGCAAATGTCTATCCATATCAGATGGAGAGACCCCTGATCCTAGTTTCTCTTCTTCTCTTATTCTTTCTTTCTCATCTGTGGCAATGTTTTCATGGACCCAGGTCCTGACTGGCACCTGACCAGCAACATAAGGTATCTGAAGCTATATACTGACCAATTTTTTACATTTGATGACCCTCCAAAATTTTCTGCTTTTCTACCAACACCATCCTCTTCAATTATGAAAATTATAGTACAAGGAAGTAGAGAAAGAAATTCAGACTCTATGCATTTTTTTCTTACTTTTCCAGTAACAGTTACTCAAATTCCAGTAGATGGTAACAATCCCCAAGAGGGTGTACAATATGAGCATGCTCCTATTCCTTCTAACACTATCAAAGAATTAAAACAAGCATGCATTCAATATGATATAAATTCTCCGTATACTCAAGAATTGGTGCAAGGAAAGCACAAGCAAACAGATTAATACACTGGGATTGGGATTTGTGAGCTCAAGCTGTTCTTAATTCAGCAGAATTTTTACAATTTAAACCTTGGCGGGCTGATGAAGTTAATATTGTAGCACAACAAAACCAAAAGCAAAATCCACCAGTGCCTTATACTGCTGAACAAATATTAGGAACAGGTCAATGGGCTGGGATACCTTGCCAAACTCAATATGATGATATTGCCATTGTACAAGAGCGATTGTGCCACCCAGCTCCCTGGCAATGAATCTCCAACCCTGGATAAGCTTTACAATCATTTTCAAAAATTGTTCAAGAAAATACTGAACCCTATGCTGAATTTGTAGCAAGGCTGGCAGATGTAGTCAACAAGACAGTAACTCAATCTGATCTTAAAGAAATGCTTATTCTAATATTGGCTTATGACAAGGCTAACAGTGAGTGTGAAAAGGCTTTATGTCTGATAAAGGCAAATGGAAAAACTTTACAGGATTATATATGCAAAGCACCAAATTAAACACAGATCATTTTCACATTTGTGGAGTAAAGAAACTATGGCTTTGTGGTAACATTAGGACAAAGCAGAATTTTGGCATACTGAGTGAAATTGATTGCACAGCATCCAAACAAACAAGTAGTTTTCTCACGTGTCAAGGTTGAAGTACCTCCTGCAATCACAGCGTATTTGGTGAAAGCAGTGTTTTGAAGATCATTGTAAATCAAAACACATACAAAGCACCACATGAAGCACAAATATTTTTCTCATTAATGGAGTAAAGAATCTAGTGGTTTGAGATAGCATTAGAAAAAGCAGAGTGTTGGCATACTGAGTGAATGTGAGTGCATAGCAGCCAAACAAGCAAGTATCTTACTAAGGTTTCAGAGTTGAAGCACCTCCTGAATTCAGAGCATTTTAGGTTAACGAAGTGTTTTGAAGATATTTTTAAGTGAAAACACAGGCATGCCATCAAAGAAAACACTAAACTTCCTTAGATTAGAAGGGTGAAAAAACTACTCGATGGCATAGAAATTGGTAAAATCCGGGATTTTACATTGTGAGTAAAGTAAGCATAGCAGCCAATCAAGATGCTTACTAACGTTCCAAACTTGAAGTACCTCCTGCATTCACAGACTGTTGGCTGAAAGCAGTGGTTTGAAGGTCCTTGTAAATGAAAACACATGCAAAGCACCAAATGAAACACAGATCTTTTCCACATTTGTGGAGTAAATAACCTAGTGCTATGGGGAAACATTAGGAAAAAGCAGAATGTTGTCATAATGAGTGAAAGTTATGGCATACCAGCCAAACAAACAAGTATGTTACTTAACTTTCAAATGTGAAGTTACTCCTCATTTCACATCGTGTTAGGTTAAACCAGTGAATAGAATATTTTTTTAAGTGAATACACAGGCATAACCACCCAAAAAACACTAATCTTACATTTGAAAAGTTAAGAAACTATTGGATTGGCATTGAATTTCGTGAATTCCGGGTTTTTTCATTGTGAGTGAAAGCAAGAGCATAGTAGGAAAACAAACAAATATCCTACTAACATTTCAAAGTTGAAGTACCTCCTGCATTCACAGCGTGTTTGTTGAAAGCCGTGTTTTGAAGATCATTGTACATGAAAACATATGCAAAGCACCACATGAAACACAAATATTTTTCTCATTACTGGAGTAAAGAATCTAGTGGTTTGAGATAGCATTAGAAAAAGCAGAGTGTTGGCATACTGAGTGAAAGTGAGTGCACAGCAGCCAAAGAAACAAGTATCTTACTTAACGTTCAAAACTGAATATCCTCCTGAATTCACAGCGAGTTAGGTTCAACCTGGGTTTAGAAGATGATTTTAAGTGTAAACACAGGCATAGCAGCAAAAAAAAAAAAAAAAAAAAAAAAAAAACACTAATCTTACTTTGATATGAAATTGAAGAAACTACTGCATTGGCATAGAATTTCTTAAAATCTGGGTTTTGACTCGGTGAGTGAAAGCAAGAGCATAGCAGGGAAACAAACAAGTATCTTATAAACCTTTCAAAATTAAACTACCTCACACATTCACTGCATATTTGGTGAGAGCAGTGTTTTGAAGATCATTGTAAATGAAAACACATACAAATAAACAAAGGAAACACAAATCTCTTTCAGATTTGTGAAGTAAAGAAACTTGTGCTTTGGCATGGCATTAGGAAAAAGCAGAGTGTTGGCATACTGATTGAAAGTGAGTGTAGAGCAGCCAAAAAAGGAAGCATCTTTCTTAAATTTCAGAGCTGAATTTCCTCCTGGATTCAGAGCGTGTTATGTTAAACCAGTGTATAGAAGATGATTCTTAAGTGAAAACACAGACAAAGCCGGAAAAATATACACTACTCTTACCTAGATTTCAAAAGTGAAGAAACTAATGCGTTGGAATAGAATTTCATTAAATCTGGGTTTTTACATTGTGAGTGAAAGTAAGATCATAGCAGCCAAACAAACAAGTAGCTGACTAACGTTTCAAAGTTGAAGTACCTCCTGCAATCACAGCATCTTTGGTGAAAGGAGTGTTTTGAAGATAATCGTAAATCAAAACACATGCAAAGCACCACATGAAACACAAATATTTTTCTCATTACTGGAGTAAATAATCTAGTCGTTTGAGATAGCATTAGAAAAAGCAGAGTGATGGCATACTGAGTGAAAGTGAGTGCATAGCAGCCAAACAAGCAAGTATCTTACTAACGTTTCAGAGTTGAAGCACCTCCTGAATTCAGAGTGTTTTAGGTTAACACACTGTCGTGAATATGTTTTTAAGTGAAAACACAGGCATACCGCCAAAGAAAACACTAAACTCACTTACATTTGAAGGGTGAAAAAACTACTGCAGTGGCATAGAAATTCATAAAATCGGGGTTTTTACATTGTGAGTAAAGTAAGAGCATAGCAGCCAAACAATCAAATTCTTACTAATGTTCCAAACCTGAAGTATCTCCTGCATTCACAGTGTGTTTGCTGTAAACTGATTTGAAGGTCATTGTAAATGAAAACACATGCAAAGCACCAAATGAAACACAGAATTTTTTCACATTTGTGGTGTAAAGAATGCGTGCTATGGAGAAACATTAGGAAAAAGCAGAATTTCGTCATACTGAGTGAAAGTGATTGCATACCAGCCAAAAAAACAAGTATGTTAATTAACTTTCAAAGGTGAATTTACTCCTGAATTCACAGCGTGTTAGGTTAAACCACTGTATAGAAGATGATTTTAAGTGAATATACAGGCATAGCCCCACCTCCAAAATAACACTAATATTACATTTGAAAAGTGAAGAAATTACTGCATTGGCATAGAATTTCATAATATCTGAGTTTTTACATTGTGAGTAAAAGCAAGAGCATAGCAGGGAAATAAAGAACTATCTTATTAACTTTTCAAAATTGAACAACCTCCTTTATTCACAGCGTGTTTGGTGAAAGCAATGTTTTGAAGATCATTGTAAATGAAAAGACATGCAAATAACCAAATGAAACACCAAGCTATTTCAGATTTGTGAAGTAAAGAAACTCTTGTGCTTTGGCATAGAATTAGGAAAAAGCAGAGTGTTGGCATACTGATAGAAAGCGAGTGCATAGCAGCCAAAGAAGCGTATTTCTTAAATTTCAGAGCTGAAATTTCTGCAGGATTCACAGCATCTTAGGTGAAACCAGTGTAGAGAATATGATTCTTAAGTGAAAACACAGGCAAAAAAGCAAAAATATACACTACTCTTCCATAGATTTGAAAAGTGAAGAAACTACTGTGCTGGAATTTCATAAAATTTCCGGGTTTTTACATTGTGAGTGAAAGCAAGATCATAGCAGCCAAACAAACAAGTAGCTTACTAATGTTTCAAAGTTGAAGTACCTCCTGCAATCACAGCGTCTTTGGTGAAAGCATTGTTTTGAAGATCATTGTAAATCAAAACACATGCAAAGCACCAAATGAAACACAATCACTTTCCCATTAGTAAAATAAAGAAACTAGTGGTTTGAGGTAGCATTAGAAAAAGAAGAGTTTTGGTATACTGAGTGAAAGTGAGTGCATAGAAGCCAAACAAACAAGTATCCTATTAAGGTTTCAAAGTTGTTGCACCTCCTGAATTCAGAGCGTGTTAGGTTAATGCAGAGTTTTGAAGATGTTTTTAAGTTAAAACACAGGCATGCCACCAAAGAAAACACTAAATTTACTTAGATTTGAAGGGAGCAAAAAACTACTGCGGTGGCATAGAAATTCGTAAAATCTGGGTTTTTACATTGTGAGTAAAGTAAGAGCATAGCAGCCAAACAATCAAGTTTCTTACTAACATTCGAAATGAAGTAACTCCTGCATTCACAGTGTGTTTGCTGAAAGCAGTGGTTTGAAGGTCATTGTAAATGTAAACACATGCAAAGCATCATTTGAAACACAGATCTTTTTCACATTTGTATAGTAAAGAAACTAGTGCCATGGTGAAACATTAGAAAAAAGCAGAATGTTGGCATACTAAGTGAAAGTGATTGCATACCAGCCAAACAAACAAGTATGTTATATAACTTTCAAAGGTGAATTTACTCCTGAATTCACCATGTGTTAGATTAAATGAGTGTTTAGATGATGATTTTAAGTGAATACACAGTCATAGCCCCCCCAAAACACTAATCTTACATTTAAAAATTGAAGAAACTACTGAGTTGGCATTGAATTTCGTAAAATCCAGGTTTTTTCATTATGAGTGAATGCAAGAGCATAACAGGGAAACAAATAAATATGGCACTAATATTTCAAATTTGAAGTATCTCCTGCATTCACAGGGTGATTGTTGACAGCAGTGCTTTGAAGATCATTGTACATGAAAACACATGCAAAGCACCAAATGAAACACAATCTTTTCCCCATTAGTGAAGTAAAGAAACTAGTGCTTTGGTATAGCATTAGGAAAAACCAAAGTGTTGGCATACTGACTGAAAGTGAGTACACAGCAGCCAAAGAAAAAGTATCTTACTGAATTTCTATGGTGAATTTTCTCTTGGATTCACAGCGTGTTCGGTTAAACCAGTGTATAGAAGATGATTCCTAAGTGAAAACAGTGGTAAAGCTGCAAAAATATACTCTACTCTTACATAGATTTGAAAAGTGAAGAAACTACTGCTTTGGCATAGAATTTCATAAAATCCGGGTTTTTACATTGTGAGTGAAAGCAAGATCATAGCAGCCAAACAAATAAGTAGCTTACTACCATTACAATGTTGAAGTACCTCCTGCAATCACAGCATCTTTGGTGAAAGGAGTGTTCTGAAGATCATTGTAAATCAAAACACATGAAAAGCACCAAATGAAACACAAATATTTTTCACAATACTGGAATAAAGAAACAAGGGTATTGAGCTAGCATTAGAAAAAGCAGAGTGTTGGCATACTGAGTGAAAGTGAGTGCATAGCAGCCAAACAAACAAGTATCTTACTAACGTTTCAAAGTTGAAGCACCTCCTGAATTCAGAGCGTTTTAGGTTAATGCAGTGTTTTCAAGATGTTTTTAAATGAAAACACAAGGATGCCACAAAAGAAAACACTAAACTCACTTATATTTAAAGGGTGAAAAAACTACTGCGGTGGCATAGAAAATCATAAAATCCGGGTTTTTACAATATGAGTAAAGTAAGAGCATAGCAGCCAAACAATCAAGATTCTTACTAACGTTCCAAACTTGAAGTATCTCCTGCATTCACAGTGTTTGCTGAAAGGAGTGGTTTGAAGATCATTGTAAATGAAAACACATGCTAAGCACCAAGTGAAACACAGATCTTTTTCATATTTGTGTAGTAAAGAAACGTGCTATGGGGAAATATTAGGAAAAAGCAGAATGTTGGCACACTGAGTGAAAGTGATTGCAAAGCAGCCAAAAAAGAAGTATGTTACTTAACTTTCAAAGGTGAATTTACTCCTGAATAAACAGCGTGTTAGGTTAAACCAGTGTATAGAAGATGATTTTAAGTGAATAAACAGACATAGGTCCCCCCCAAAACAATAATCTTACATTTGAAAAGTGAAGAAATTATTGCACTGGCATAGAATTTTGTAAAATCCGGGTTTTTACATTGAAAGCGAATGCAAGAGCATAACAGGCAAACAAACAAGTATCTTATTAACCTTTCAAAATTGAACAAACTCCTCCATTCATAGCGTGTTTTGTGAAAGCAGCGTTTTGAAGATCATTATAAATGAAAACACATGCAAATAACCAAATGAAACTCAAATCTCTTTCAGATTGATGAAGTAAATACTAATGCATTGGCATGGCATTAGGAAAAAGCAGAGTGTTGGCATACTGATTTAAAGTGAGTGCACAGCAGCCAAAGAAAGAAGCATCTTTCTTAAATTTCAGAGCTGAATTTCCTCCAGGATTCACAGTGTGTTCAGTTAAACACGTGTATAGAAGGTGATTCTTAAGTGAAAACACAGGCAAAGCCGAAAAATATACACTAGTCTTACATAGATTTGAAAAGTGAAGAAATTATTGCATTGGGGAAGAATTTCATAAAATCCGGGTTTTTACATTGTGAGTGAAAGCAAGATCATAGCAGTCAAACAAATAAGTAGCTTACTAACGTTTCAAAGTTGAAGTACATCCTGCAATCACAGCGTATTTGGTGAAAGCAGTTTTATGAAGATTATTGTAAATCAAAACATTTGTTTTTATCGTTCTCCTTTCTATTTTTTTTTTTCTGATTTTCCTTGTTTGTCTCTTGCATGGAAGCTTATCATACTCGTTTCTTTTTCCTAGTTAGTGTATTTGATTATTTTATGGACTACATGTTCATGGAGGATTTGGATCACAGAAGGGTTACAATGGGTACTGCAAGGGATTATAGGTGGAGGGTATCTGGGAGGGGGTTTCATGTGAATTAGTTCATCCGAATATACATGAAATATATACAAAATTGTTCAAAAGACACAAAGATTGGGCATGGTCATGATAGGTGGACAATCACACAATAAATGAGAGAATCTGAATTCCTAGCCTGTAGAGCTCTGCCACAGTCTCCAAGGGAGCAGCAATAGTCCTCTGAGTGCAGGGACAGTGTCTGTCAAAAGAAGATGACCCACTGAAGTGTTCTTTTTATTGATGACTACCCTTGTGAATATTTGCTCTTGTAACTGAGACTTAGCCTGCAGTTGTGGGGTGCCTAAATGTGCCACCTGAGAGCCTCCTTGTTGCTCAAATGTGGCCTCTATCTAAGCCAAACTCAGCATATGATTGCATTACCTTCCCCCCAAAGTGGGACATGACTCCCGGGGATAATCCTCCCTGGCAACAAGGGATTAATATCAAGTGCAAACTGGCAACATGACTGGAAAAAGACCTTGAAGAAAATGGGGAAAGGTAATGTCATATGAATTCAAGTGGCTAAGAGATTTCAAAGAGAGTCGGGAGGTCATCCCAGAGGTAAATCTTACACACACCTCAGTAGGAGCTCATAGAACATTTAAGTGCCTATCACCCCACACGGAGGGGCTCCTGAGAGCTCTGGAGACACCCAGGTCCTATATAAGTGGGGATAGCCCCAGGGACTGATGCCTTATCAGTGAGCTCTATTTTGGAATCTGTGCTCCTGAGAGTGACAGAATTGGACTCAAATAAGTCCTCCCTGTACATGGTTCATCAGTACCTTCTATTCAAACCTACATGTGATGCTGAAGTTTTTAGGTATACTTCCAGAGACTGGAGCCTCTGGCCTTCCTATGTGCCAGGTGTGTGTGGAATCTCGGTGGTGCTGCAACTCCTACCCTATGGCTCAATGGACCCATCCAAGTCACCTGGTGAGGAGACAATGATGGGCAATGGCCATCCCAGGGAATGGAGAGGGCCTGCCTCTGCAGGCAGTATCATCCCACCCACCATATCCATGGGATATAAGCCCTCTCTCACTTTGAGTTGGAGTGGACATCACCATCCCAGTCCCCTCAGGATTAGGGGAAGAAATATGGACTAGGGTGTACTTGATGGTATTCTGTTGTTCACATATGATGATTCTAGCAATGGAAGAAATTATAAAACTGAGATGGAGCCAGTGGCCCCTTTACCCTTTTGGGGCAGGGAGGCGACAAGCAGTTGAAATACAGGGGCTTCTTTGGGATTTGGAGGTTTTCCTGAGTACCGTTGTGGCAACGGATGTAGGCCATTTTAAATCAACACACACCATTTAGAACTGTGTGGGAGAAAGTGTGTTCTAAGGTGTGAACTGTGGTCTATGGTTGGTGGCAAGGCCCCAGGATGTGTACGTCCATTGAGGGTGGTGGGCCACACTTGTGGGTGATGTTTGTGTGGGATGTGGTGGGAGGTGTGTGAGGTGGGCAACATGGGAATCCCAGGGGGTTATGTGTAATATTTTGGTTAATCTAAGCACCTCTTTTAATATATTTATTTATATACATAAGTAAAAAAATGTTTAGTTGCTATATTTTGCTATCTGCATAACAGTTATAACAATGCTAA
>JAKSZT010054072.1:687167-820511 GCA_026826555.1 Tolypeutes matacus | reverse complement strand
AACAAAATGAATGTAAAGAATGCAGAAAAGGTAGATGGGAGGATGTGGTGGGAGGTGTGGGAGGTGGGCAACATGGGAATCCGAGTGGGTTCCGTATAATATTTTAGGTAATCTAAGCACCTCTTAAAATATATGTATATATATATATAAAAAATAACATTTTTGTAAGCAAATACACATATATGCATATATATTTATATATCATTTTACAAATGTTTGTATGTATTGTGAGAATTTTGATTTTTACCCATAATAAAAAATAAATAATAAAAAAAAAACATGCAAAGCACCAAATGAAACACAAAATCATTTTCCCATTAGTGAAGTAAAGAAACTAGTGGTTTGAGGTAGAATTATTAAAAGCAGATTTTTGGCATATTGAATGAAAGTGAATGCATAGCAGCCAAACAAACAAGTACCTGACTAACGTTTCAAAGTTGAAGTACCTCCTGCATTCACAGCGTGTTTAGTGAAAGTAGTAATTTGAAGATCATTGTAAATGAAAACATATGCAAAGCACCAAATGAAACACAAATCTTTTTCAGTTTTGTGAAGTAAAGGAACTAGTCCTTTGGCATGGCATTAAGAAAAAGCACAGTGTTGGCATCCTGACTGAAAGCGAGGGCACAGCAGCCAAAGAAACAAGTATCTTACTTAACTTTCAAAGGTGAATTTCCTCCTGGATTCACAGCATGTTAGTTTAAACCAGTGTATAGAATATGTTTCTTAAGTGAAAACACAGGCAAAGATGCAAAAATACACACTACTCTTACATAGATTTGAAAAGAGAAGAAACTACTGCTTGGCATAGAATTTCGGAAAATCCAGGATTTTACATTTTGAGTGAAAGCAAGAGCATAACAGGGCAACAAACAAGTATCTTATTAACCTTTCAAAATTGAACTACCTCCTGTATTCACTGCGTGTTTGGTGAAAGTGTTTGGAAGATCATTGTAAATGAAAACACATGCAAAGCACCAAATGAAACACAAATGCATTTCAGGTTTGTGAAGTAATGAAACTAGTGCTTTGGCATGGCATTAGGAAAAAACAGAGTGTTGGCATACTGACTGAAAGTGAGTGCACAGTAGCCAAGGAAACAAGCACCTTACTAACGTTTCACTGTAGAAGCACCTAGTAAATTCAGAACATTTTAGGTTAACGCAGTGTTTTGAAGATGATTTTAAGTGAAAACACAGTTATGCCACCAAAGAAAACACCAAACTTACTTAGATTTGAAAGGTGCAAAAACAACTGCGGTGGCATAGAAATTCGTAAAATCCTGGTTTATAAATTGTGACTAGAGAAAGAGCATGGAAGACAAAAAATCAAGATTCCTACTAACGTTCCAAACTTGAAGTACCTCCTGCATTCACAGTGTGTTTGCTGAAAGCAGTGGTTTGAAGGTCATTGGAAATCAAAACACATGCAAAGCACCAAATGAAACACAGATATTTTTCTAATTTGTGGCGTAAAGAAACTGGTGCTATGGGGAAACATTAGGAAAAATCAGAATGTTGGCATACTGAGTGAGAGTGATTGCATACCAGCCAAAGAAAAAAGTATGTTACTTAACTTTCAAAGGTGAATTTACTCCTGAATTCACCGCATGTTAGGTTAAACGAGTGTTTAGATGATGATTTTAGGTGAATACACAGTCATAGCCTGCCCCAAAACACTAATCTTACATTTGAAAAGTAAAGAAACTACTGGGTTGGCATTGAATTTTGTAAAATCAGGATTTCTTCATTATGAGTGAATGAAAGAGCATAACTGGCAAGCAAATAAATGTTGTACTAACATTTCAAATTTGAAGTACCTCCTGCATTCACAGTGTGTTTGGTGAAAGCAGTGCTTTGAAAATCATTGTACATGAAAACACATGCAAAGCACCAAATGAAACACAATCTTTTTCCCATTAGTGAAGTAAAGAATCTAGTGCTTTGACATAGCATTAGGAAAAACCCAAGTGTTGGCATACTGACTGAAAGCGAGTGCACAGCAGCCAAAGAAACAAGTATTTTACTTAACTTTCAATGGTGAATTTCCTCCTGGACTCACAGCGTGTTAGGTTAAACCAGTGTATAGAAGATGATTCCTAAGTGAAAACACAGGGAAAACCGCAAAAATATACACTACTCTTACATAGATTTGAAATGTGAACAAACTACTGCTTTGGCATAGAATTTCATAAAATCTGGGTTTTTACATTGTGAGTGAAAGCAATATCATAGCAGCCAAAGAAACAAGTAGCTTACTAACATTAAAATGTTGAAGTACCTCCTGCAATCACAGGATCTTTGGTGAAAGCAGTGTTCTGAAGATGATTGTAAATCAAAACACATACAAAGCACCAAATGAAACACAAATATTTTTCACATTACTGGAGTAAAGATACTAGGGGTTTGAGCTAGCATTAGAAAGAGCAGAGGTTTGGCATACTGAGTGAAAGTGAGTGCATAGCAGCTAAACAAACAAGTATCTTACTAACGTTTCAAAGTTGAAGCACCTCCTGAATTCAGAGCGTTTTAGGTTAATGCAGTGTTTTGAAGATGTTTTAAATGAAAACACAATCATGCCACCAAAGAAAACACTAAACTCACTTACATTTGAAGGCTGAAAAAACTACTGCAGTGGCATAGAAATTCATAAAATCCGGGTTTTTACAATATGAGTAAAGTAAGAGCATAGCAGCCAAAAATCAAGATTCTTACTAATGTTCGAAACTTGAAGTATCTCCTGCATTCACAGTGTTTTTGCTAAAAGCAGTGGTTTGAAGGTCATTGTAAATGAAAACACATGCAAAGCACCAAATGCAACAGAGATCTTTTTCACATTTGTGTAGTAAAGAAACTAGTGCTGTGGGGAAATATTAGGAAAAAGCAGAATGTTGGCATACTGAGTGAAAGTGATTGCATAGCAGCCTAACAAACAATTATGTTACTTAACTTTCAAAGGTGAATTTACTCCTGAATTCACAGCATGTTAATTTAAACCAGTGTATAGAAGATGATTTTAAGTGAATAAACAGGCATAGGCCCCCCAAAAACAATAATTTTACATTTGAAAAGTCCAGAAATTACTGCATTGTCATAGAATTTTGTAAAATCTGGATTTTTACATTGAGAGTGAATGGAAAAGCATAGCAGGGAAACAAACAAGTATCTTATTAACCTTTCAAAATTGAACAACCTCCTCCATTCATAGGGTGTTTGGTGAAAGCAGTGTTTTGAATATCATTGTAAATGATAACACATGCAAATAACCAAATGAAACACAAATCTCTTTCAGATTTGTGAAGTAAAAAACTAGTGCTTTGTCATGGTATTAGGAAAAAGCAGTGTGTTGGCATAAGGATTGAACGTGAGGACATAGCAGCCAAACAAAGAAGCATCTTTCTTAAATTTCAGAGCTGAATTTTATTCCAGAATTCACAGCATTAGGTTAAACCCGTGTATAGAAGGTGATTCTTAAGTGAAAACACAGGCAATGCCGAAAAATATACACTATTCTTACATAGATTTGAAAAGTGAAGAAACTACTGCGTTGGTAAAGAATTTCATAAAATCCGGGTTTTTACATTGTAAGTGTAAGCAAGATCATAGCAGCCAAAGAAACAAGTAGCTTACTAACGTTTCAAAGTAGAAATACATCCTTCAATCACAGCGTCTTTGGTGAAAGCAGTGTTTTGAAGATCATTGTAAACCAAAACACATGCAAAGCACCAAATGGATCACAAATCTTTTTCCCATTAGTGAAGTAAAGAAACTAGTGGGTTGAGGTAGAATTAGAAAAATCAGAGTTTTGGAATACTGAGTGAAAGTGAGTGCATAGCAGACAAACAAACAAGTACCTTACTAAGGTTTAAAAGTTGAAGCACTTCTTGAATTCAGAGCATTTTATGTTAATGCAGTGTTTTTAAAATGTTTTTAAGTGAAAAAACAGGCATGCCACCAAAGAAAACACTAAAATTACTTAGATTTGAAGGGTGCAAAAAACTACTGCGGTGGCATAGAAATTCGTAAAATCCAGGTTTTTACTTTGTGAGTAAATTAACAGCATAGCAGCCAAGCAATCAAGTTTCTTACTAATGTACCAAACTTGAAGTACCTCCTGCACTCACAGTGTGTGTGCTGAAAGCAGTGGTTTGAAGGTCATTGTAAATTAAAATACATGAAATGCACCAAATGAAACACAGATCTTTTTCACATTTGTGGAGTAAAGAAACTAGTGCTTTGGCATGGCATTAGGAAAAAGCAGAGTTTTGGCACACTGATTGAAAGCGAGTGCATAGCAGTAAAAAAAAAAAATCTTTCTTAAATTCCAGAGCGGAATTTCCCCCTTGATTCACAGCGTGTTAGGATAAACCAGTGTATAGAAGATGATTCTTAAGTGAAAACACAGGCACAGCCACAAAAATATACACTATTCTTACATAGATTTGAAAAGTGAAGAAACTACTGCATTGACATAGAATTTCCTAAAATCCAGGCTTTTACATTGTGAGTGAAAGCAAATCATAGCAGCCAAACAAACAAAAAGCTTACTAACATTTCAATGTTGAAGTACCTCCTGCAGTCACAGCTTCTTTAGTGAAAGCAGTGTTTTGAAGATCATTGTAAATGAAAAAACATGTAAAGCACCAAAAGAAACACAAATCTTTTTCAGATTTGTGAAGCAAAGAATCTATTGCTTTGGCCTAGCATTAGGAAAAACCAGAATGTTGGCATATTGACTGAAAGGAAGTGTAACGCAGCCAAAGAAACAAGTATCTTACTTAACTTTGAAATTTGAATTTCCTCCTGAATTCACAATTTGTTAGGTTAAACCAGTGTATAGAAGATGATTTTAAGTGAATACAGAGGTAAATCAATACACATGCAAAGCTCCAAATGAAACACAAATATTTTTCTCATTACTGAACTAAAGAAACTAGTGGTTTGAGATAACATTAAAAAAAGCAGAGTGTGGGCATACTGAGTGAAAGTGAGTGCATAGCAGCCAAACAAACAAGTATCTTACTAAAGGTACAATGTCAAAGCACCTCCTGAATTCAGAGCACTTTAAATTAACGCAGTGTTTTGAAGATGTTTTTAAGTGAAAACACAGGCATGACACCAAAGAAAACACTAAACTTACTTAGATTTCAAGGGTGAAAAAACTACTGTGGTGGCATAGATATTCGTAAAATCTGGGTTTTTCATTGTGAGTAAAGGAAGATCAGTCAGCAAATTAAGATTCTCACTAACATTCCAAACTTGAAGTACCTCCTGCATTCACAGTGTGTTTGCTGAAAGCAGTGGTTTGAAGGTTATTGTAAATGAAAACACATGCACAGCACCCAATGAAACACAGACCTTTTTCACATTTGGGGAGTAAAGAAACTAGTGCTCTGGGGAAACTTTAGGAAAAAGCAGAATGCTGGCATACTGAGTGAAAATGATTGCATAGGTGCCAAACAAACCAGTATGTTACTCAACTTTCAAAGATGAATTTACTCCTGAATTCACAGTGTGTTAGGTTAAACCAGTGTTTAGAAGTTGATTTTAATTGAATACACAGCCTTAGCCCCCCAAAAAAAACACTAATCTTACATTTAAAAAGTGAAGAAACTACTGGGTTGGCATTGAATTTCATAAAATCCGGTTTTTTTCATTGTGAGTGAAAGCAAGAGCATAGGAGGCAAACAAATAAATATCATACTAACATTTCAAAGTTGAAGTACCTCCTGCATTCACAGCATGTTTGGTGAAAGCAGTGTTTTGAAGATCATTGTACATGAAAATACATGCAAAGCACCAAATTAAACACAAATCTTTTTCAGATTTGGAAAGTAAAGGAACTAGTGCTTTGGCAGAGCATTAGGAAAAACCAGAGTGTTGACATATTGGCTGAAAGTGAGTGCAAGGCGACCAAAGAAACAAGTATCTTACATAACTTTCAAAGGTGAATTTCCTCCTGGATTCACAGCATGTTAGGTTAAACCAGTGTACAGAAGATGATTCTTAAGAGAAAGCACAGGTAAACTGGCAAAAATTTACATTACTCTTACATAGATTTGAAAAGTGAAGAAAGTACTGCGTTGGCATAGAATTTTGTAAAATCTGAGTTTTTACATTGAGTGAAAGCAAGATCACAGGAGCCAAACAAACAAGTAGTAAACTAAAGTTTCAAATTTGAAGTAGCTCCTGCAATCATCACGTCTTGGTGAAAGCAATGTTTTGAAGATCATTGTAAATCAAAACACATGCAAATCACCAAATGGAACACAAATCTTTTTCAGATTTGTGAAGTAAAGAAACTAGTGCTTTGGCATGGCATTAGAAAAAACCAGAGTGTTGGCATACTGACTGAAAGTGAGTGCACAGCAGCCAAAGAAACAAGTAACTTACTTAACTTTCAAAGGTGAATTTCCTCCTGAATTCACAGCGTGTTAGGTTAAACCTGTGTTTAGAAGATGATTTTAAGTGTAAACATAGGCATAACTGCAAAACAAACAAACAAACAAAAACAACCCACTAATCTTATATGGATTTGAAAATTTAAAAAATTTACTGCATTGGCCTAGAATTTTGTAAAATCTGGCTTTACATTGTGAGTGAAAGCAAGAGCATAGCAGGGAAACAAACATTTCAAAATTCAACTACCTCCTGCATTCAAAGCGTGTTTGGTGAAAGCAGTGTTTTGAAGATCATTGAAAATGATAACACATGCAAATAACCTAATGAAACACAAATCAATTTCACATTTGTGAAGTAAAGAAACTAGTGCTTTGGCATGGCATTAGGAAAAAGCAGAGATTTGGCATACTGATTGAAAGCATAGCAGCCAAAAAAAAGCATCTTTCTTAAATTCCAGAGTGGAAATTCCCCCTTGATTCACAGCGTGTTAGGTTAACCAGAGTAGAGAAGATGATTCTTAAGTGAAAACACAGGCAGAGCTGCAAAAATATATACTACTCTTACATAGATTTGAAAAGTGAACAAACTACAGTGTTGTCATAGAATTTCATAAAATCCAGGTTTTTACATTGTGAGTGAAAGCAAGATCATAGCAGCCAAACAAACAAGTAGATCACTAACGTTTCAAATTTGAAGTACCACCTGAAATCACAGTGTCTTTGGTGAAAGCAGTGTTTTGAAGATCATTGTAAATCAAAACACATGCAAAGCACCAAACCAAACAAAAATATTTTTGTGAGTAAAGTAAAAGCATAGCAGCAAAACAATCAAGTTACTTACTAACTTTCCAAAGTTGAAGTACGTCCTGCATTCTCAGTGTCTTTGCTGAAAGCAGACGTTTGAAGGTCCTTGTAAATGAAAACACATGCAAAGCACCAAATGAAAAACAGTTTTTTTTCACATTTGTGTAATACATAAACTAGTTCTTTGCGGTAACATTAGGAAAAAGCAGTATTTTGAAGTAGCTCCTGCAATCACCGTGTCTTTGGTGAAAGCAACGTTTTTAAGATCATTGTAAATCAAAACACATGCAAAACACCAAATGGAACACAAATCTTTTTCAGATTTGTGAAGTAAAGAAACTAGTGCTTTGGCATTCCATTAGGAAAAAACAGAGTGTTGGCATACTGACTGAAAGCGAGTGCACAGCAGCCAAAGAAACAAGTAACTTACTTAATTTTCAAAGGTGAATTTCCTCCTGAATTCACAGAGTGTTAGGTTAATCCTGTGTTTAGAAGATGATTTTATGTGTAAACACAAGCACAGCAGCAAAAAAAAAAAAAAAAAAAAAACACTAATCTTATATTGATTTGAAAATTGAAGAACCTACTGTATTGGCCTAGAATTTCATAAAATCTGGGTTTTACATTGTGAGTGAAAACAAGAGCATAGCAGGGAAACAAAGAAGTATCTTATGAACCTTTCAAAATTGAACTACCTCCTGCATGCAAAGCATGTTTGGTGAAAGCAGTGTTTGAAGATCACTGTAAATCAAAATATATGTACAGCACCAAATGAAACACAAATATATTTCTCATTACTGAAGTAAAGAAACTAGTGGCTTCAGATAACATTAGAAGAAGGAGAGTGTTGGCATACTGAGTGAAAATGAGTGCATAGCAGCCAAAGAAACAAATATCTACTAACGTTTCAAAGTTGAAGCACCTCATGTATTCAGAGCGTTTTAGGTTAACGCAGTATTTTGAAGATGTTTTTAAGTAAAAACACAGGCATGCCACCAAAGAAAACCCTAAACTTACTTAGATTTGAAGGGTGAAAAAACTACTGCAGTGGCATAGAACTTCATAAAATCCGGGTTTTTACATTGTGAATAAAGAAAGAGCACAGCAACCAAACAATGGAGATTCTCACTAACGTTCCAAACTTGAAGGAGCTCCTGCATTCACAGTGTGTTTGCAGAAAGCAGTGATTTCAAGGTCAATCTAAATGAAAACACATGCCAGGCAACAAATGAAACACAGATTTTTTTCACATTTGTGGGGTAAAGAAACTAGTGCTATGGGAAAACATTAGGAAAAAGCTGAATGTTGGCATACTGAGTGAAAGTGATTACATACCAGCCAAACAAACAAGTATGTTACTTAACTTTCAAAGGTGAATTTACTCCTGAATTCACAGCATGTTAGGTTATACCATTGTACAGAAGATGATTTTAAGTGAATACACAGGCATAGCATCCCACAAAAAAAAATTAATCTTACACTTGAAAAATGAAGACATTACTGCATCGGCAAAGAATTTCATAAAATACTGGTTTTTACATTGTGAGTGAAAGAAAGAGCATAGCAGGGAAACAAGTATCTCATTAAACTTTCAAAATTGAACTACCTCCTGCATTCACAGCGAGGTTGGTGAAAGCAGTGTTTTGAAGATCATTGTAAATGGAAACACATATAAATAACCAAATGAAATACAAAACTATTTCAGATTTGTGAAGTAAAGAAACTAGTGGTTTGGCATGGCATTAGGAAAAAGCAGAGTGTTGGCATACTGACAGAAAACGAGTGCATAGCAGCCAAACAAAGAAGCATCTTTCTTTAATTTCAGAGCTGAATTTCCTCCTGGTTTCACAGCATGTTAGGTTAAACCAGTGTATAAAAGATGATTCTTAACTGAAAACACAGGCACAGCCGCAAAAACATACACTACTCTTACATAGATTTGAAAAGTGAAGAAACTACTGCGTTGGCATAGAATTTCATAAAATCCGGGTTTTTACATTGTGAGTGAAGCAAGATCCTAGTATCCAAACAAACAAGGAGCTTACTAAGGTTTTAAAGTTGCAGTACCTCCTGCAATCACAAAGTCTTTGATGAAAGCAGTGTTTTGAAGGTCATTGTAAATCAAAATACATGCACAGCACCAAATGAAACCGAAATATTTTTCTCATTACTGAAGTAAAGAAACTAGTGGATTCAGATAGCATTATAAAAAGCAGAGTGTTGGCATACTGATTGAAAGTGAGTGCAGAGCAGCGAAGAAACAAGTATCTTACTAAAGTTTGAAAGTTGAGGCACCTCCTGAATTCAGAGTGTTTTAGGTTAACACAGTGTTTTGAAGATGTTTTCAAGTAAAAACACAGGAATGCCATCAAAGTAAACATTAAACTTACTTAGATTTGGTGGGCGAAAAAACTACTTCAATGGCATAGAAATTCACAAAATCCGGGTTTTTACATTGTGAGTAAATTAAGAGCATGGCAGCCAAACAATCGAGATTCTTACTAACATTCCAAACTTGAAGTACCTCCTGCATTCACAGTGTGTTTGCTGAAAGCAGTGGTTTGAAGATCATTGTAAATGAAAACACATGCAAAGCACCAAATGAAAAAGAGTTCTTTTTCACATTTGTGGAGTAAATAAACTAGTTCTTTGTGGTAACATTAGGAAAAAGCAGTATTTTGGCATACTGAGTGAAAGTGGTTGCATAGCAGCCAAACCAACAAGTATGTTACTTAACTTTCAAAGGTGAATTTACTCCTGAATTCACAGCGTGTTAGGTAAGCCAGTGTGTAGAATGATTTTAAGTGAATAAACAGGCATAGATCCCCCCAAAAACACTAATCTTACATTTGAAATGTGAAGAAACTACTGGGTTGTCATTGAATTTGTTAAAATCTGGGTTTTCTCATTGTGAGTGAAAACAAGAGCATAATAGGCACACAAATAAATATGATACTAACATTTCAAAGTTGAATTACCTCCTGCATTCACAGCGTGTTTGGTGAAAGCAGTGTTTTGAAGGTCATTGTACATGAAAACATATGCAAAGCACCAAATGAAACACAAATCTTTTTCAGATTTGTGAAGTAAAGAAACTAGTGCTTTGGCATAGCATTACGAAAAACCAGAGAGTTGGCATACTGACTGAAAGCAAGTGCACAGCAGCCAAAGAAACAAGTAACTTACTTAACTTTCAAAGGTGAATTTCCTCCTGACTTCACAGTGTGTTACATTAAACTTGTGTTTAAAAGGTGATTTTAAGTGTAAACACAGACAAAGCAGAAAAAAAAACACTAATTTTATATTGATTTGAAAATTGAAGAACCTACTGCATTGGCCTAGAATTTCATAAAATCCGGGTTTTTACATTGTGAGTGAAAGCAAGAGTATAGCAGGGAAACAAACAAGTATCTTATGAACCTTTCAAAATTGAACTACCTCCTGTATTCATAGTGTGTTTGGTGAAAGCAATGTTTTGAAGACCATTGTAAATGGAAACACATACAAATAACCAAATGAAACACAAATCTATTTCAGATTTGTGAAGAAAAGAAACTAGTGCTTTGGCATGGCATTAGGAAAAAGCAGAGTGTTGGCATACTGATTGAAAGCGAGTGCATAGCAGCCAAACAAAAGCATCTTTCATAAATTTCAGAGCGGAATTTCCCCCTTGATTCACAGGGTGTTAGGATAAACCAGTGTTAAGATGATTCTTAAGTGAAAACACAGGCACAGCCGCAAAAATATACACTACTCTTACATAGATTTGAAAAGTGAAGAAACTACTGCGTTGGCATAGAATTTCATAATATCTGGATTTTACATTGTGAGTGAAAGCAAGGTCATAGCAGCCAAACAAACAAGTAGCTTACTAACATTTGAAAGTTGAAGTACCTCCTGCAATCACAGCGTCTTTGGTGAAAGCAGTGTTTTGAAGATCATTGTAAATCAAAACACATGTAAAGCACCACATGAAACACAAATATTTTTCTCATTACTGAAGTAAAGAAACTAGTGGTTTGAGATAGCATTAGTAGAGTAGAGTGTTGGCATACTGAGTGAAAGTGAGTGCATAGCAGCCAAACAAGTATCTTACTAATGTTTCAAAGTTGAAGCGCCTCCTGAATTCAGAGTGTTTTAGGTTAACACAGTGTTTTGAAGATGTTTTTAAGTGAAAACACTGGCAATCCACCAAAGAAAACATTAAACTACTTAGATTTGGTGGGTGAAAAAACTACTGCGGTGGCATAGAAATTCATAAAATCCGGGTTTTTACATTGTGAGTAAAGTAAGAGCATGGCAGGCAAACTATCAAAATTCTTAGTAACGTTCCTAATTTAAAGTACCTCCTTCATTCACAGAGAGTTTCCTGAAAGCCGTGGTTTGAAGGTCATTGTAAATGAAACCACATGTAAAGCACCAAATGAAACACACATCTTTTTCACATTTGTGGGGTAAAGAAACTAGTGCTATGGGGAAACATTAGGAAAAAGCACAATTTTGGCATACTGAGTGAAATTGATTGCATAGCATCCAAACAAACAAGTATGTTACATAACTTTCAAAGGTGAATTTATTCCTGAAATCACAGCATATTATGTTAAACCAGTGTATAAAATATGATTTAAAGTGACTACACAGGCAGAGTCCCCCCTCAAAAACATTTGATAAGTGAAGAAACTACTGGGTTGACATTGAATATTGTAAAATCCGGGTTTTTAAATTGTGAGTATGCATAGCCGCTAAACAAAGAAATATCTTTCTTAAATTTCAGAGTAGAATTACCTCCTGCATTCACAGCCTGTTTGGTGAAAGCAGTGTTTTGAAGATCATTGTAAAGGAAAACACATGTAAAGCACCAAATGAAACACAAATCTTTTTCAGATTTGTGAAGTAAAGAATCTATTGCTTCGGCCTAGCATTAGGAAAAATGAGAGTGTTGGCATACTGACTGAAAGGAAGTGTAAAGCAGCCAAAGAACAAGTATCTTACTTAACTTTGAAAGCTGAAATTCCTCCTGAATTCACAGTGTGTTAGGATAAACCAGTGTATAGAAGATGATTTTAAGTGAATACGGAGGTATATCCCCCCAAAAAAACCACTAATCTTACATTTGAAAAGTGAAGAAACTACTGGATTGGCATTGAATTTCGTGAAGTCCAGGTTTTTACATTGTGAGTGAAAGCAAGGGCATAGTAGGCAAACAAACAAATATACTACCAACATTTCAAAGTGAAAGTACCTCCTGAATTCACAGCGTGTTTGGTGAAAGCAGAGTTTTGAAGATCATTGTAAATGAAAACACATGCAAAGCACCAATTAAACAAAAATCTTTTTCAGATTTGTGAAGTAAACAAACTAGTGCTTTGGACTAGCATTAAGAAAAACCAGAATGTTGGCATACTGATTGAAAGTGAGTGCACAGGAGCCAACGTAACAAGCGTGTTACTTAATTTTCAAAGGTGAATTTCCCCCTGAATTCACAGCATATTAGGTTAAACCTGTGTACAGAAGATGATTCTTAAGTGGAAACACAGGCAAAGTTGCAAATTTATACAGTACTCTTACGGAGATATGAAAAGTGAATAAACTACTGCGTTGGCATAGAATTTTGTAAAATACGGGTTTTTACATTGTGAGTGAAAGTAAGATCCTAACAGCCAAACAAACAAGGAGCTTACTAACGTTTCAAAGTTGAAGTACCACCTGCAATCACAGCATCTTTGGTGAAAGCACTCTATTGAAGATGATTGTAAATCAAAACACATGCAAAGCACCAAATGAAACACAAATATTTTTCTCATTACTGAAGTAAAGAAACTAGTGGTTTGAGATAGCATTTGAAAAAGCAGACTGTTGGCATACTGAATGAAAGTGAGGGCATAGCAGCCAAACAAACAAGTATCTTACTAATATTTCTAAGTTGAAACACCACCTGAATTCAGAGCGTTTTAGGTTATTGCAGTGTTTGAAGATATTTTTAAGTGAAAACACCAGCATGCTACCAAAGGAAACACTAAACTTACTTAGAATTACAGGGTGAAAAAACTACTGTGGTGGCATAGAAATTCATAAAATATGGGTTTTTACATTGTGAGTAAATTAAGAGCTCGGCAGCCAACCAAGTTTTTTACTAATGTTCCAAAGTTGAAGTACCTCTTACATTCACAGTGTGTTTTCAAAAGCAGTGGTTTTAAGGTCATTGTAAATGAAAACCCATGCAAAGCACCAAATGAAACACAGAACTTTTTCACATTTGTGGAGTAAAGAAACTAGTGCTTTGGGGTAACATTAGAAAAAGCAGAATGTTGGTATACTGAGTGAAATTGATTGCATCCAGCTAAAAAAACAAGTATGTTACTTAACTTTCAAAGGTGAATTTATACAGAATTCACAATGTGTTTGGTTAAACCAGTGTATAGAAGATGATTTTAAGTGAAAACACTAGGCATAGCAGCAAAAAAAAAAAAAAAAAAAAAAAACACTGAACTTACATTGATTTGAAAATTGAAGAACTACTGCATTGGCATAAAATTTCATAAAATCCGTGTTATTACATTGTGAATGAAAGCAAGAGCATAACAGAGAAATAAACAAGTATATTATTAACATTTCAAAATTGAATTTCCTCCTGAATTCACAGTGTGTAAGGTTAAACCTGAGTTTAGAAGATGATTTTAAGTGTAAATGCAGGCATAGCAGCAAAAACACCAATCTTACATTTATTTGAAAGGTGAAGATACTACTGCATTGGCATAGAATTTGGTAAAAAATCTGGGTTTTTACATTGTGAATGAAAGCAAGAGCATAGCAGGCAAACAAACAATTATCTTATTAACTTTCAAAATTGAACTACCTCCTGCATTCACAGTGTGTTTGGTTAAACCTGTGTTTAGAAGATGATTTTAAGTGTAAACACAGGCATAGCAGCAAAAAAATCCACTAATCTTACATTGATTTGAAAAGTGAAGAAACTACTGCATTGGCATAGAGTTTCATAAAATCTGGGTTTTTACATTGTGAGTGAAAGCAAGAGCGTAGCAGGCAAACAAACAAGTATCTTATTAACTTTCAAAATTGAACTACGTCCTGCATTCACAGCGTGTTTGGTGAATGCAGTGTTTTGAAGATCATTGTAAATGAAAACACATGTAAAGCACCAAATGAAACACAAATCTTTTTCAGATTTGTGAATTAAAGACTCTATTGCTTCGGCCTAGCATTAGGAAAAACCAGCGTGTTGGCATACTGACTGAAAGGAAGTGCAAAGCAGCCAAAGATAAAAGTATCTTACTAAACTTTCAAAGTTGAATTTCCTCCTGAATTCACAGCATGTTAAGTTAAACCAGTGTATAGAAGATGATTTTAAGTGAATACAGAGGTATATCCCCACTAAAAAACACGAATCTTACATTTGAAAAGTGAAGAAACTACTACATAGGCATTGAATTTCTTAAAATCTGAGTTTTTACATTGTGAGTGAAAGCAAGAGCATAGTAGGCAAACAAACAAATGTCCTACCAACATTTCAAAGTGGAAGTACCTCCTGCATTCACAGCGTGTTTGGTGAAAGCAGAGTTTTGAAGATCATTACAAATGAAAACACGTGAAAATAACAAAATGTAACACAAAACTATTTCAGATTTGTGAAATAAAGAAACTAGTGCTTTGACATGGCATTAGGAAAAAGAAGAGTGTTGTCATACTGATTGACAGGCAGTGCAAAGCAGCCAAACAAAGAAGCATTTTTCTGAATTTCAGAGATGAATTTTTTCCTGGATTCACAGCGTGTTAGGTTAAACCAGTGTATAGAAGATGATTCTTAAGTGAAAACACAGGCAAATCCACAAAAATATACACTACTCTTACATAAATTTGAATAGTGAAGAAACTACTGTGTTGGCATTGAATTTCATAAAATCCGGGTTTTTACATTGTCAGTGAAAGCAAGATCATAGCAGCCAAATAAACAAGTAGCTTACTAACATTTCAAAGTTGAAGTATCTCATGCATTCACAGCGTGAGTGGTTGAAGCAGTGTTTTGAAGATCATTGTAAATGAAAACACATGCAATGCACTAAATGAGACACAAATTTTTTCTCATTAATGAAGTAAAGAAACTATTGGTTTGAGGTAGCATTTGGAATAAACAGAGTGTTGAGTTACTGAGTGAAGGCGATTGCAGAGAAGACAAACCAACAAGTATGTTACTTCAGTTTCAAAGGTGAATTTCCTCCTGAATTCACAGCGTATTAGGTTAAACCAGTGTACACAAGACGAGTTTAAATGGAAACACAGGCATAGCCCCCATAAAAAAACACTAATCTTACATTTCAAAATTGAAGAAAGTACTGCATAAGCAAAGAATTTTGTAAAATCTGGGTTTTCTCATTGTGAGTGAAAGCAAGAGCATAGCAGCCAAACAAACAAGTATCTTACTAAAGTTTCAAATTTGATGTACCTCCAGCAATCACAGCGTCTTTGATGAAAGCAGTATTTTGAAAATTATTGTAAATAAAACAAATGCAAAGCACCAAATGAAACACAAATATTTTCTCATTAATGAAGTAAAGAAACTATTGGTTTGAGGTAGCATTAGGAATAAACAGTGTTGAGTTACGGAGTGAAGGCGATTGCATAGAAGCCAAACCAAGAAGTATGTTACTTCAGTTTCAAAGGTGAAATTCCTCCTGAATTCACAGCCTATTAGGTTAAACCAGTGTACACAAGATGATTTTAAGTGAAAACACAGGCATAGCCCCCACAAAAAAAACACTAATCTTACCTTTCAAAATTGAAGAAAGTACTGCGTGAGCAAAGAATTTCGTAATATCTGGGTTTTTTCATTCTGAGTGAAAGCAAGAGCATAGCAGGCAAACAAACAAGTATCTTATTAACCTTTCAAAATTGAACTACCTCCTGCATTCACAGCATGTTTGGTTAAACCTGTGTTTAGAAGATGATTTTAAATGTAAACGCAGACATAGCAGGAAAAAAAAACACTAATCTTTCATTGGTTTGAAAAATGAAGAAACTACTGCATTGGCATAGAGTTTCATAAAATCTTGGTTTTTACATTGTGAATGAAAGTAAGAGCGTAACAGGCAAACAAACAAGTATCTTATTAACTTTAAAATTGAACTACCTCCTGCATTCACAGCATGTTTGGTGAAAGCAGGATTTTGAAGATCATTTTAAATGAAAACACATGCAAATAACCAAATGAAACACAAATCATTTTCAGAATTGTGAAGTAAAGAAACTAGTGCTTTGGAATGTCATTAGGAAAAAGCAGAGTTTTGGCATCCTGATTGAAAGTGAGTGCATAGCAGCCAAACAAGCATCTTTCTTAAATTTCAGAACTGAATTTCCTCCTGGATTCACAGCGTGTTAGCTTAAAACAATGTATAGAAGATGATTCTTAAGTGAAAACACAGGCAAAGCCGCAAATATATACATTACTCTTACATAGATATGAAAAGTGAAGAAACTACTGCGTTGGCATAGAATTTCATAAAATCCAGGTTTTTTACATTGTGAGTGAAAGCAAGATCCTAGCAGCCAAAGAAACAAGTATCTTACTAACTTTTCAAAGTTGATGCACCTCTTGAATTCAGAGCGTTTTCGGTTAACGCAGTGTTTTGAAGATGTTTTTAAGTGAAAACACAGGCATGCCACCAAAGAAAACAATAAAGTTACTTAGATTTGAAGGGTGAAAAAATTACTGCAGTGGCATCAAAATTAAAAAATTACATGTTTTTACATTGTGAATAAAGTAACAGCATGGCAGCAAAAAAACCAAGATACTTACTAACGTTACTACTTTGAAGTACTTCCTGCATTCACAGTGTGTTTCCTGAAAGCAGTGATTTGAAGGTCATTGTAAATGGAAACACATGCAAAGCACCAAATGAAACACAGATTTTTTTTGGCATTTGTGGGGTAAATAAACTAGTGCTATGGGGAAACATTAGGAAAAAGCAGAATGTTGGCACACTGGATGAAAGTGATTGCATACCAGCCAAACAAACCAGTATGTTACTTAACTTTCATAGGTGAATTTACTCCTGAATTCACAGCGTGTTAGGTTAAGCCAGTGTATAGAAGATGATTTTAATTGAATACACAAGAATAGCCCGCACAAAATACCACTAATCTTTCATTTGAAAAGTGAAGAAACTACTGGGTTGGCATTGAATTTCATAAAACGCGTGTTTTTACATTGTCAATGAAAGCTAGATCATAGCAGCCAAACAAACAAGTAGCTTACTAACAATTCAATGTTGAATCACCTCCTGAATTCAGAGCATGTTAGGTTGATGCAGGGTTTTGAAGATGTATTTAAGTGAAAGCACAGACATGCCACCAAAGAAACAATAAAGTCACTTAGATTTGAAGGGTGAAAAACTATTGCAATGGTATAGAAATTTGAAAATTCAGGGTTTTTACATTGTGAGTAATGTAAGAGCATAGCAGCCAAACAATCAAGTTACTTACTAATGTTCCAAACTTGAAGTACCTCCTGCATTCACAGTGTGTTTGATGAAATCAGTGGTTTGAAGGTCATTGTAAATGAAAACACATGCAAAGCACCAAATGAAACACAGATCTTTTTCACATTTGTGGAGTAATGAAACTACTGCTTTGGGGTAACACTAGGAATAAGCAGAATGTTGGCATACTGAGTGAAAGTGATTGCATACCAGCCAAACAAGTATGTTATTTAACTTTCAAACGTGAATTTACTCCTGAATTCACATCATGTTAGGAGAAACCACTGTATAGAAGATGATTTTAAGTGATTACACAGGCAACCCCCCCCCCAAAAAAAATAAACACTAATCTTACATTTGAGAATTGAAGAAACTACTGGGTTGACATTGAATTTCATGAACTCCGGGTTTTTTCATTGTGAGTGAAAGCAAGAGCATAGCAGAAAAATATCCTACTTACATTAGAAAGTTAATGTACCTCCTGCATTCACAGCGTGTTCAGTGAAATCAGTGTTTTGAAGATCATTGTAAATGAAAACACATGCAAAGCACCAAATGAAACACAAATCTATTTCAAATTTGTGAAGTAATGATACTAGTGCTTTGGCATGGCATTAGGAAAAAGCAAAGTGTTGGCATACTGATTGAAAGCGAGTGCATAGCAGCCAAACAAAGAAGCATCTTAAATTTCAGAGCTGAATTTTCTCCTGGATTCACAGCATGTTAAGTTAAACCAGTGTATAGAACATGACAGTGAAGTTAAAACACAGGCATTGTAAATGTAAACACAGGCAAGCATTAGTGAAGTAAAGAATCTAGTGGTTTGAGGTAGCATTAGAAAAAGTAGAGTGTTGGCATACTGAGTGAAAGCTAATGCACCGCAGCCAAAGAAAGAAGTATCTTACTTAACTTTCCAAAGTGAATTTCCTCCTGAATTCAAATCGTGTTAGGTTAAACCTGTGTTTAGAACACGATTTTAAGTGTAAACAGCCATAGCAGCAAAAACCACTAATCTTAAATTGATTTGAAAAGTGAAGAAACTACTGCATTGGCATAGAATTTGATAAAATTCGTGTGTTTACATTGTGAATGAAAGCAAGGGCATAGCAGGGAAAAAAACAAGTATCTTATTAACCTTTCAAAATTGAACTACCTCCTGCATTCACAGTGTGTTTGGTGAAAGCAGTGTTTTGGATATCATTGTAAATGGAAACATATACAAATAACCAAATGAAACACAAATCTATTTCAGGTTTGTGAAGCAAAAAAACTAGTGCTTTGGCATGTAATTAGGAAAAAGCAGAGTGTTGGCATACTGATTGAAAGTGAGTGCATAGCACTCAAACAAAGAAGCATCTTTCTTAAATTTCAGAGCTGGTTTTTCCTCCTGGATTCACAGCATGTTAGCGTAACCAGGGCATAGAAGATGATTCTTAAGTGAAAACACAGGCAAACACCCAAAAATATATACTACTCTTATATAGATTTGAATTATGAAAAACTACTGTGTTGGCATAGAATTTCGTAAAATCTGGGTTTTTACATTGTCAGCGAAAGTAAGAACATAGCAGACAAAAAAAACAAGTAGCTTACTAACGTTTCAAACTTGAAGTAACTCATGTATTCACAGCGTGTTTGATTAAAGCAGTGTTTTGAAGATCATTGTAAATGAAAACACATGCAATGCACCAAATGAAACACAAATCTTTCTCTAATTAACGAAAAAAAGAAACTATTGCTAGAGGTAGCATTAGGAATAAACAGTGTTGAGTTACTGACTGAAGGCGATTGCATAGAAGCCAAACCAACAAGTATGTTACCTCACTTTCAAAGGTGAATTTCCTCCTGAAATCACAGTGTATTAGGTTAAACCAGTGTAGACAAGATGATTTTAAGTCAAAACGCAGACATTAGCCCCCACAAAAAAAACACTAATCTTACCTTTCAAAAGTGAAGAAAGTACCGCGTGAGCAAAGAATTTCATAAAATCTGGGTTTTATCATTGTGAGTGAAAGCAAGAGCATAGCAGCCAAACAAACAGGTATCTTACTAAACTTTCAAATTTGAAGTACCTCCTTCAATCACAGCGTCTTTGATGAAAGCAGTGTTTTGAAGATCATTGTTAATCAAAACACACACAAAGCACCAAATGAAACACAAATCTTTTTCTCATTAGTGAAGTAAAGAAACTAGTGGTTTGAGGTAGCATTAGGAAAAGCAGAATGTTAGCATACTGAGTGAAAGTGAGTCCATAGCAGCCAAACAAACAAGTATCTTACTAACGTTTCAATGTTGAATGTCCTCCTGAATTCAGAGCATGTTAGGTTAACACAGTGTTTTGAAGATGTATTTGAATGAAAACACAGGTATGCCACCAAAGAAAACACTAAAGTCACTTAAATTTGAAGTGTGAAAAACTACTGCAGTGGCATAGAAATTCATTATACCCGGGTTTTAGCATTGTGAGTAATGAAAGAGCATAGCAGCGAAACAATCAAGTTTCTTACTGATGTTCCAAACTTGAAGTACCTCCTGCAATCACAGTGTGTTTGCCGAAAGCAGTGGTTTGAAGGTCATTGTAAATGAAAACCCATGCAAAGCACCCAATAAAACACAGAAATTTTTCACATTTTCGGAGTAAATAAATGACTGCTTTGGGGTAACATTAGGAATAAGCACAATGTTGGCATACTGAGTGAAAGTGATTGCATACCAGCCAAACAAGTATGTTACTTAACTTTCAAAGGTGAATTTACTCCGGAATTCACATCGTGTTAGGAGAAACCAGTGTATAGAAGATGATTTTAAGTGATTAAACAAGCATATTGTTTTACTTTAAACCAGTGTTCAGCTGATGATTTCAAGTGAAAACACAGGCATAGCCCCCACAAAAAAACACTAATCTTACATTTCAAAAGAGAAGGAAGTTCTGCGTTGGCATAAATTTTGTAAAATCCGGGTTTTTACATTGTGAGTGAATGTAAGAGCATAGCAGCCAAACAAACAAGTACCTTACAAAAGTTTCAAATTTGAAGTATCTCCTGCAATCACAACGTTTTTGGTGAAAACAGTGTTTTGAAGATCATTGTAAATTAAAACACATTCAAAGCACCAAATGAAACACAAATCTTTTTCAGTTTCGTGAAGTAAAGAAAGTAGTGCTTTGACATAGCATTAGGAAAAACCAGAGTGTTGGCATACTGACTGAAAGCGAGTTCACAGCAGCCAAAGAAACAAGTATCTTACTTAACTTTCAAAGGTGAATTTCCTCCTGAATTCACAGCATGTTAGGTTAAACCTGTGGGTGAAACCAGATTCTTGAAATTGATTATAAGTATAAACGCTTGCAAAGCAGAGAATGACTCAAGTTCCTTTATAGGTTTTCTAAACTGAAGAACTGGCTGTATTCCCTGAGCACTCTGAAAAGCAGTGTTTTGAAGTTGACTGTAAGTAAAAACACATGCATTGTAGCAGAAATCTAGAATTGTACTGAGATATCAAACTTGAAAATCTGCAGCATTTGTATATTAAAAGCAGTGTTTTGAAGTTGACTGTAAGTAAAAACACATGCATTGTAGCAGAAATCTAGAATTGTACTGAGATATCAAACTTGAAAAACTGCAGCATTTGTATATTAAAAGTAGTGTTTTGAGATTTGTTGTATGTGAAAACAAGTGCATAGCAGTGAAGGAAAGAAGTATCTTATTTGCTTTACCAAAATGAATACATCTGCATTAGAAGAACATTAGGTGAAAGCAGGGTTTTGACATTGTGAATGAATGCAAGTGCCTAGCAGCCAAGGAAACAAATATCTTACTTACCTTTCAAAGATGAAGCACCTCACTTATTCACAGAGTGTTATGTAAAACCACTGTTATGAAGGTGATTGTAAGGGTAAACACATGCAGAGCAGGAAATGAAATACAAATCTTACAGAGGATTCAAAATGGAAGAAACTACTGCATTGGCATAGAGTTAGGTAAAAGCGTTGTTTTGACATTGGTTATAAGTGAAGATAACGGCATAGCATCCAAGGAAACAGGTATCTTTCTTACTTTACAAACGTGAAGAACATCCTTGTTTCAGAGACTTGCAGGTTAAAACCAGGATTATAATGCCAAGAAGTGCATAGCTGTTAATGGAATGAGTATCCTCCCTTGTTTTTGAAAATTGAAGAAACCACTGCATTGGCATAGCATTAGATAAAAGCAGTGCTTTGACATTGATTGTGAGTGAAAGCAAGTGTATAGCAGCCAAACAAACAAGTATCTTTCTTACCATTCAAAGTTAGCATACCCCCTAGATTCAGAGTGTTAAGTGAAACCAGTGTCTTGAACTTGAATGTAAGTGAAAACACATGCAAAGCAGCCAATGAAACAAGTTTCCTTATTGCTTCTGTGAACTGAAAAACTGACTACATTCAGCAAGCATTAGGAAGAAGCAGTGCTTTGAAGTTGATTATAAGTGGAAACACGTACATAGCAGCAAATGATACTAGAATCTTACTTAGATTTCAAGAGTGAAGAAATGCAGGATTGGCATAGAAAAATCAGTGAAAAGAAGGGCACAAGATCCAAGGAGAAGTATCTTATTTACTTTACAAAAGTGAAGAATCTCTGCATTGGCATAGGACTAGGAAAAAGCAGGGTTCTGCCATTGTGAGTTAAAGCAAGTGCATAGCAGCAATGGAAATAAGTACCTCCTGCCTTCACAGAGATTTAGGTGAAACCAGTGTCTTGAAGTTCATTGTGAGAGACATGCAAAGGAGCCTATGAAAGAAGTTTATTTAATGGTTCTCTAAACTGAAGAAATAACAGCATTCACCCAGTCATAGTGAAAAGGAGTGCTTTGAAGATGAGTGTAAGTGAAAACACATGCACAGCAGCAAAAAAACTAGAATCTAGCATAGATTTCAAAAGAGAAGAAACTGCAGCATTCACATAGAAAAAGCACTGTTTGACCTTTGTTGTAAGTGAAAACAAGGACATAGCAGACAAGGAAACAATTATCTTTCATACTGTAAAAACGTGAAGAACCTCCAGGATTCACAGAGCTTTAGGTTAAAATGAAGATTTTCGAGTTGATTGTAATTCCAAACAAGTGCATAGCTGCCAATGAAATGAGTATTCTGCTTAGTTTTGAAACCTGAAAAAAACAATGCATTGGCATAGCATTAGGTAAAACCAGTGTTTTGACATTGATTGTGAGGGAAAGCGAGTGCATAGCAGCCAAACAAACAAGTATCTTACTTATATTTCAATCATGAAGTACCTCCTGCATTCACAGAGTGTTAGCTGAAGCCAGTACCTTGAAGTTGATTGTAAGTGAAAGCATGTGCAAGCAGCCAATGAACCAAGTTTCTATACTGTTTCTCTAAAGTGAAGAACTGAATACATTCACCGAGTGTTAGGGAAAAGCAGTACTTTGAAGTTGATTGTAAGAGAAAACACATACTTAGCAGCAAAAGAAGCAAGAAACTCACTTAGATTTCAAAAGTGAAGTTACTGCACCATTGATTTAGAAAAAGCTGAATTTTGACAGCGGTTGTAAGTGTAAACAAGTGGATAGCAGCCAAGGAAAGAAGAATCTTATTTACTTTGTAAAAATGAAGAATCTCTGCATTGGCAAAGCATTAGGTATAAGCAGGAATTTGACATTCTGAGTGAAAGCACTATATAGCAGCCTAGAAAGAAGTTTCTTACTTACCTTTGACAGATGAAGTACCTCCTGCATTCACAGAGTATTTGGTAAAATCAGTGTTTTCAAGGTGATTGTAAAGGAAAATCCATGCAAAGCAGCAAATGAAACACAAATCTTCAAAAGTGAAGAAACTACTGCTTTGGCATAGCCTTAGGTAAAAGTGGTGTTTTGACAGTGGTTGTAAGTGATAAAAGGACATAGCAGCCTAGGAATGAAGTATCTTATTTACATTACAAAAGTGAAGAACCTCTGCATTGGCAGAGCATTAGGTTAAAGAAGGGTTTTGATGCTGTGAGTGAGAGCAAGTGCATAGCAAACAGGGAAACAATTATCTTTCATACTTTACAAACCTGAAGAACCTCCTGGATCAACAGTGTGTAGGTTAAAACCAGGATTTTGAAGTGATTGTAACTCCAAGCAAGTGCATGGGTGCCAATGAAATGAGTATCCTGCTTAGGTTTGACAACTTAAGAAAGTGCTACATTGTCATATTATTAGATAAAAGAAGTGTTTTGACATTGATTGTGAGTGAAAGCAAGTGCATAGCAGTAAACAAACAAGTATCTTACTTACCATTCAAACTTTAAGTAACTCTGGCTTTCACAGAGTTAGGTGAAACCAGTGTCTTGGAGTTGATTGTAAGTGAAAACATGTGCAAATCAGCCAATGAAACAAGTCTTGTTACTGTTTCTCTAAACTGAAGATCCAATTTCTTTCACTGAGCATTAGAGAAAAGCACTTGGAAACTCTGTAAACTGTGGAGTCCATGGAGCTTGTGGAGACTGTGGAGTTTCGGGAGCCTATGGAAGCCTGTGGAGTCTCTGCAGGTATATGGAGACTGGGTTGCTTATGGGTCCTGTGGAAACTTGGGAATTCATGGAGTCCGTTGGAGACTGTGCAGGCCCAGGTAACCTGTGGAGACTATTGAGCCTGTGGAGCCTATGGGGCCCATGGAGTCAGTGGAGAATGTGCAGCCCGTGCATACCCATGGAGCCTGTGGAGCCCATGCATACCATGAAGCCGAGTTCTGTGTTGCTGTGGAGCCCATGGAGCCTGTGAAGCCAGTTGAGACCTGTGGAGCCTGTGGAGCTCATGAAGCCCCTGGTACCCATGGAGCCTGTTAAGGCATGGAGCCCTTGGAGACCGTGCACCTGTGCAGGCCCATGGTGCTTATGTATCCTATGGAGGCTTAGTATTTCCATTGAGTTGCTGGAACCTGTGGAGGTTTTAGGGCATGCAGAGTCTTAACAAGGCCCTGGAGCCCATGGAAGCTGTATAGGCCTGTGGATCCTGTGTAGGTCAATGAAGCATGTGGAGCACTTTGATCACAGGGAGACTGTGGAGCATTTGCAGGCACATGTAACAAGTGGAGCCTGGGGAGCCTGTGGAATCAGTGAAGCCTGTGTAGCCTGTGAATACCCATGGAGCCTGTGGAGCACGTGGAGCCCATGGAGGCCATCAATCCAATGGAGATCTGTTATTCCATGGAGTTCTGAGGAACTGTGGAGTCCATGGACCATGTGAAATCCGTGGAACTCATCGAGCCTTTGCAGGCCCAGGGAGCCTGTAGAGAATTTACAGGCCTGTGTATCCTATGGAGTTTGTTGAACCCATGGGTCCATGGAGCCTGTTGAGTTATGGAACCCAAGGAAACTACAGAGTATGTGGAGCCTGTGGAGTACCTGTAGCCCATGGACACTTGTGGAGAGCATGTAGCCTGTAAAACCTGTGGATACTGTGGAGCCCATTGAGACATGTGGAGCATGTACAGGCCCATGAACCTGTGGAGCCTGTGGACAAAATGGAGGTTGTGTAGCCCAGGGTGTCATAGAGGACTGTAGAGCCCATGGAGGCTGTTGTTCCCATGGAGCTCATGGAGCTCATGGAGCTCATGGATGCTGTGCAGGGCATTGGAACTTGTGCAACCTGTGAAACCAATGGAGTATGTGGAGCTGGTGGAGAGTGTGGAGGTCATGGATACTGAGCAGCCCGTGTAGTATATGGAGTCCAAGGAGGCCTGTGGAGCCAAAGTAGGCTCATGAAGGGCAAGGAGTTTGTGAATATTCTGAGAATATACAGGTCTGTGGACCCATGGAGATGATGGGGTCCATAGAAGCTGTGAAATCAGTGGAGGCCTGTGGAGCCCTTGGTGCCTCCACAGACCTGGGGATTCTGGGGAGCCTATGGAGGCCTGTGAAGCCTGTGCAGGCCTATAGAACCCATGGAACCAGTGGCACCTGTGCAGGCTTGTGGAATTTGTGGTGCCTGTGGATCCACAGGAGCTCATGGAGCCCATGGAACCCATGGAGACTGTGGAAAATTCAGAGCCTGTATATCTCATGGAGGCCGTGGAATCTGTGCAGGCTCATAGTATTGGCAGTGTCTCTTGAGCCCATTTTGGTATATGGAGCCTGTGGAGTACATGGAAGTTATATAGGCCCATGGAGCCTGAGGAGGATTTTTAGGTTGAGGAGGCTGAGTATCATGTGGTGGCCTGTGGAGTCTGTGGAGCCAATTTTGAGCCATGGAGCCTGTGGGGCCTGTGTAGCTCATGGAACCTCTGGAGTTTGTGGAGCTTGTGGAGCTTGTGCAGTCCTGTAGACCACGAGGGAACAATGGAGCTTGTGCAGGCCTGGGGAGGTGGTGGAGGATTTGGAACTTGTGGAGCCTGAGAAGGCCAGTTGAGTCTATGAAGACTGTCGTGGCTGTACAGGATCTTGGAAACTGTGGATACTTTTGAGACAATAATGCATGTGGAGCCAATGGAAACCTGTGGATCCTGTGCAGGCCAGTGGAATCTGTGGTGACTGAGTCCTTAGAGTGTATGGAGCCTGCTCAGACCCAAGAAGCCAGTGGAGCCATGATGCCTCTGGATGTTGTGGACATCAGTGGTGCAGGTGGAGCCCATGGGGTCTGTGAACCAGTTGAATTCTGTGGAACCAATGGAACCCATGGAGCCTGAGAGACCATGGGGCGTGTGGATCCAATGGATCCCACGGAGGCTTGTGGAGCTGTTGATCTTGTGAAGTCCATGTATGCCTGTGGAGCTGGTGCATGCCCTTGGAGACTTTCGAGCCTGCGAAACCTGTGGAAGGCTTTGGAACAATGGAGCCCTAGAACGGCTGTGCAGCTTGTGGAACCATTGAAGCATGTTCAGGCTATGAAGGCCATGGAGCCCCTAAAGCCAATGGAGCCTGTGGAGACTGGAGCCTGTGAAGCCTGTGGAGCTCTGGGAACCTTTTTAAAAGGTGGTATCCATGAAGCTAGTAGAGCCTGGGAAGCTAGTGCAGAATGTGGAAGCCTGTGGATTCTCTGCAGGTGCATGGAGCCTGTGGGGCCTATGGAGCTTGTGTAGACTTTGGAATGCATGGAGACCTGTGGAGCTTTGCAAGCCCATGTACCCTATGAAGACTGTGGAGCTCGTACTTACGCATTGAGCCTGTGGAATATGTATAGCCCGTGGAGCCTGTGTACACTGTGGAGCCTGTAAATAACCATGGAGTCTGTGGAGCCTGTGCAGCCTGTGAAGGCCTGTGGAGGTGGTTGAGGATTTGGAGCCCATTAAATCTGTCAAGACCGTAGAGTTCACAAAGCATTTGGAGCCCTTGAAATTTGTGTAGGCCAAGGGAGTTTTTGAAGCATGTACAGCCTTGTGGATCCTGAGGAGCTTGACAAGCTCATTGGGCCCATGGAGGCTGTTGAGGTATGGAGTTCAAGGATACTATAGAACATGTGGGTGGGGCCTTTTAAGTGTTTGTAGCCCATTGACACCAGTGGAGCCCATTGAGTCTGTTGGGCCTGTGGAGTCTTTGGTGCCCATTGTGGCCAGTGGAGCCTGTAGAGTCCTTAGAGCCAGTGGATTCAGTGGAGCCAATGGAACTGGTGGAACCCATGGAGTGGTAAAGGACTGTAGAGCCCATGGAGCCCATGGAGCTCATGGATGCTGTGTAGGCCAGTGTAAATTGTGCATCCTGTGAATCCCGTGGAGATGTTGGAGCTGGTGGAGTTTTTGGAAGCTATGGACACTGAGGAGCCCATGGGGACTATGGAGGCCAAGGAGGCCTGTGGAGCCTGTGTTGTCATGTGAAGGACAGGGAGACTGTGAATTCTGTGAGATTATAGAGGCCTGTGGAACCCATGGAGCTGATGGAGCCCATTGAGGCTGTGTAACCTTTTTAGGACTGAGGAGTTTCTGCAGACCTGAGTACCTTGTGGAGCCCATAGTAATTCTGTAGGCCTGGGGAGCCTGTGGAGCCCATGGGGCCCTGTGAAACCAGCAAAGTCCTATAGATCCCATGGAACCTATGGCACATGTGCAGGTCTTTGGAATATGTGGTGTCCATGTAGCCACTGGACCTCAAGCAGCCCATGGAACACATGGAGCCTGTGGATCCTGCAGAGCCTGTATATCTCATGGAAGTCATGTAGCCTATGCAGGCTCATGGTGATGGCATAGAGGAATGTGGACGCATGGAGCTCATGGAGGTTATGTAGGACCATGAAGCCTCTGGAGGCTGTAGAGTCTGAAGAAGCTGAGAGTCACGTGGACTCCTGTGGAGTCTGTGGAGCACATCTTTGGCCACAGAGTCTCTGAGGCCTGTGCAGACTATTGAAGCCTGTGGAGACATGGGAGCCTCTGGAGACGTTAAAGCCTCATGGATGCCATGGAGGTCTTGGAGGTCATGGAACCCATGGATCATGCTTTGTTCTTGGAGGCCTGTGGAGTCTGTTCAAGCCCATGGAGCATGTGGAGAATTTGAAGCCCTTGAGACCATGCAGCCTTTGCAGGCCCATGGAACTTGTGGATCATGTCAATCCTGTTGAGACTATAGAAACTTTGGAGTCAATGGAGCCTGTAAGCCTGTGTATATCCTTGGAGACTGTGGAGCTTGTGTAACCTGTGGAGCCCATGGAGGCTGTGGAGACTGTAGAGGCCTATAGAACACATGGACCCTTTGGCAACGTGCAGGCATGTGGAATATGTGGATCCTATGGAGCCTGTGGAGCCTGTGCACAGCCAATGAGCCTGTGGAGAATATGGAGCCCAAGGAGGCTATGGAGTCCATGGAGCCTGTGGAGACTGTGCATAACTATGGAGCCTGTGGAGTATGTGCATCATGTAGAGACCATAGTCGCTGTGGAGTCTTTGGAGACGGTAGAGCATGTGTATACCCATGGAGCCTGAGAAGAACGTGGAGCCCAAGGAGCCTGTGCAGTCTGTGAATCACGTGGAGGATTGTGTAGCTTGTGAAGGCCCCTAGATACCATTTACACATGTGCAGCATGTGCTGCCAGTGGAGACCATAGATTCCATGGAGGCTGTGGAGTTTGTGGAGGCCAGTTGAGCCTGTGGGCCCTTTGATGTCTGTGGAAGCCCATGAATCCTGTGGAGTGTGTGTAACCCATTGAGCCTATGTAGATCTGTGGAGCCCGTGGAGCCCATGGAGACTATAGAGACCTGTGGAGCCTGTGCAGACGTATGGAGGTGTTTGAGGTCACAGAGATCATGAAATTTGTCAAGGCCATGGAGTTCACAAAGCCTGTGTAGCCCTTGAAACTTATGCAGTTCCAGGGAGTTTGTGAAGCCTGTACAGTACTGTGGATTCAGTGGAGCTCATAGAGCCCATGGGGAGCATGGATTCTGTTGAGGTACGGACTCTAAGGACACTACAGAGAATGTGGAGCCTGTTAAGGGCATGTAGCCCATTGACACCTGTGGAGCCCATAGAGCCTGTTGAGCCTATGGCAAATGCAGAACCAACTGAGATCTTAGAGCCTGTGGCTTCTGTGGAGCTGATCGACCTGGTGGGGCCTATTGATCATAAAATACTGTAGAGCCCATGGAGGCCATGGAGATCATGAAGCCCATGGAACTCGTGTATGCCGTGTAGGAAAGTGGATCCTCTGCAACCTGTGAAGCCATGGAGACCGAGACAGAGGAGTTGGCGGAGTTTGTGGAAGGAATGGAGACCGAGATGCCAATGTAGACTATGGAGACCAAGGAGGCCTGTGGTGTCTGTGCAGTCATGTGAAGGACAAGGAGAATGTGAAATCTTTGAGAATATAGAGGCCTGTGGAAACCATGGGGTTGATGAAGACCAAGGAAGCCATAAATCCCAGGGAGGCATGTTGAACCTGTTCAGACCTGAAGACCCTGTGGAACCCATGGTAGCTCCGCAGGCCTGGGGAGTTTGTGGAGCCCATGGAGGTCTGTGAAGCCTGTAAAGTCCTATAGACAACTTGGAGCCTATGGGAACTGTGCAGGCGGGCAGAACTTGTGGAGCCTGTGGAGCCACAGGAGCTCATGAAACCTATGGAACCCATGGAGACAGTTGAGCCTATGGAGACTTTGGCACCCATTGCAGATTGTGGAGCCTGTACACGCCTGAGAACATGTGGGTTCCATGGAGCCGATTGAGATGGTGGAGCCCAATGAGTATTCAAGGACAGTATAGTCCATGGAGCTCATGTAGCCCATAGAGTCCATGGAGCTCGTGAATGCTGTGTAGGCCAGTGGAAACTGTGCAACCTAGGAATCCCATGGAATCCATGGGTCTGGTGGAGTTTGTGGTAATTATGGAGACCAAAGAGGCCTGTGTAGCATGTGCAGGCCTGTGAAGTACAGGGACACTGTGATATTTGTGAGAATGTAGAGGCCTATGGAAACTATGGAACTGATGGAGACCATGGAGACTGTGAAACCCGAGGCGGTCTATGGAGTCTATGCAGGCATAAGGACCCAGTGTAGTGTATAACGTATTTTTAGTACTGGCAATCCAGGGGAGCCCATGAAGGCCTGTGGTGCCTCTGAAATCCCACGGAGCCTATAGAGACTTTGAAGCCCTTGTAGGTCATGTAAACTGTACAGGCCCTTGGAACCTGTGGAGAATGTGGTGCCCATGGAGACTGAGGAGTCTGTGGAAACTATTGAGCCTGTGCATATCCATGGATAGTGTGGAGCACGTGCATCCCATGTAGCCAGTGGAGTCCGTGGAGGCTGTGGAGCCTGTGCATATCTCTGTAGCCTATGGAGTATGTCGAGCCCATGTAGACTGTGGAGACCATGCAGCTCGAAGAAGCCTGTGTTGCCCATGAAGCCTGTGGTACCTGTAGAGGCCTATATACCTGATGAAGCCTATGACAATTGTGCAGGCCCGTGGAACATGTGGAGCCTGTGGAGCTCCTGGAAATCACGGAGCCCATGAAACCCATGGAACCATTGGTGGCTGCAGAGCCTGTATATCTCATTGAGGCCAGGAAGCCTGTGTGGGTGTATGGAGCCTGTGGAGCACATGAAGGCTTTGGAGCCTCTAGAGACTTTGTAGTCCATGGAGCCTGTGGAGTCTGTACATACCCATGGAGGCTGTGGAGCATGTGTAGCCTGTGGAGCCTTTGTATAACTATGGAGCCTGTGGAGCACTTAGAGCCCATAGAGATAGTGGAGCCTGGGCGGCTGTGGAAGCCTGTGGATCCTATGCAGGCTCCTAGAGGCCATTGACACTTGTGAAGCTTTTGCTACCTGTTAAGGCCATAGATTCCATGGAGACTGTGGAAGCACTGTAAGCCAGTGGAGCTTGTGTAAAATGTTATGGTCATGGAGTCCGTGGAACTGGTGGAGATTCTGGAAACCATGGAGACCAAAGAGCCCATGGAGACTATAGAGCACAAGGAGGCTTGCAGATCCTGTGCAGTCCCGGGAAGTACAGGGAGACTGTAAAGTCTGTGAGAATATAGAGGCCTGTGGAACCCATGGAGCTGATGGAACCCATGGAGTCTGTGAAATCTGTGGATGCATGTGTAGACTGAGGAGGCCTGAGGACCCTGTGGAGAGCATGGTACCCGTGAAGGCCTGGGGAGTCTGTGAAGCCCATGGAGGCTTGTGAAGCCTGTAAAGGACTATAGACCCCATGGAGCCTATGGCATCTAGGCTGGCCTGCATAACATCTGGAGCCTGTGGAGACACTGGAGCTCATTGATCCAATGGTACCCATGGAGCCTGTGGAGTCCATGGAGTCTGTGGATCCTGTGCATACCCATGGAGCCTGTGGAGCATGTGGGGCCCATGTAGCCTGTAAAGTCCGTACAGCCTGTGGAACCTGTACAAATGAATATATCCTGTTGAGCACATGGAGTCCATGGAGCCTGTGGAAACCATGCAGGCCATGGAGGCCTTTGGAGCCTATGCAGGCTCTTAGAGGCCACTGACACCTTTGGAGCAGGTGCTCTCTGTGGAGACCATATATTCCATGGAGACTATGGAGACCGTGTCAGCCAGTAGAGCCTGGGGGGGTCTTTGGAGCCTGTGGAGGCCCATGATGCCTTTGGAGCATGTGTAAGCCATGGAGACTATGCAGACCAGTGGAGCCCATGGAGCCCATGGAGACTGTAGAAGGCTGTGGAGCCTGTTCAGGCCTGTGGAGGTCATTGAGTTCATGGATTCCATGAAGTGTGTTAAGAACGTGGAGTTCACAAAGCCCATGGAGCCCTTGAAGTCTGTGCAGGCCCAGGGAGCTCATGGAGCCCGTACAGGTCTGTTGATACTATGTAGCTCATAGAGCCCATGTGGTGAATGGGGCCTGTTGTGGTATGGAGGCCAAGGATACTATATAGAATGTGAGCCCTTTAAGTACAAGTAGCCCATTGACATCTGTGGAGCCCATGGAGCCTGTTGAGCCTTTGGAGACTGCGGCACCCATTGAGGCCTTTGGAGACTGTACAGGCATTAGAGCCTTTGGATTCTGTGAAGCCAATTAAGCTGGTGGAGCCCATGGAATCGTAAAAGATGTAGAGCCCATGGAGGCTATAGAGCCCATGGTGCCCATGGGGTTTGTTGATGCTGTGTAGTCCAGTGGAACCTGTGCAAATTGTGAAACCCATGGAGCTGTTGGAACTGGTGAAGTTTGTGGAAGCCATGGAGACCGAGGAGCTCAAGTAGACTATGGAGACCAAGGAGGGCTGTGGAGCATGTGCAGTCCTTGAAGGACAGGGAGATTGTGAATGCTGGGAGAATATAGAGACCTGTGGAACCCATGAAGCTGATGGAGCCCATGGATGCTTTGAAACAAGTGGAGGCCTGTGGAGACTGTGCAGGGCTGAGGACCTTGGAGCCCATGGTTCCTCTGCAGGCCTGGGTAACCTTTGGAGGCCAGGGAGGTCTGTGGAAGCTATTGCATCTGTTCTGGCCTGTCGAACATGTGGAGTCATTTGAGCTCATGGAGTCCATGGAACCCATGGTGCCTGTGGAGTCTGCAGAGACTGTATATCTAATGGATGCCTTGTAGTCTGTGCAGGCTCAGGATGGTGGCAGAGCCTGTTGAGGCCATGGAAGTATGTGGATCCTTTAGAGTCCATGGGGGTTATTTAGGCTCATGAAGCATGTGGAGGCTCTAGTGTCTGAAAAAGCTGAGGATCATATGAAGGCCTATGGAGTCTGTGGATCCCATTTTCTGCCATCAAGCCCGTGAGTCTTGTCCTGGCTCATGGGTCTTGTGGAGACGGGAGAATCTGGAGACTGTGAAGTCATATGGATGCCATGGAGGTCTTGGAGGTCAGGGAGCCCATGGAGCATGCATTTCCCCTGGAGGCCTGTGGAACCTCTGCTCACGCATGGAGACTGTTGAGGCTTTGAAGACCTTGGAGACTACACAGCCTCTGCAGTACCATGGAACCTGTGGAGCATGTGAAAACTGTGGAGCCTATAGAAATTGTGGAGTCAGTGGAGTTTGCAGAGCTTTTGTATACTTATGAAGCTTGTGGAGCACATGAAGCCTGTGGATCCCTTGGAGCCTGTGGTTCCTGTAGAGGCCTATAGACTTCATGGAGCCTATGGCAACTCAACAGGCCTGCAGAACATATGGAACTTGTGGAACGACTCGATCTCATGGAGCCCATGGAAGTCATGAAGTCTCTGGAACCTGTAGATCCTATATATCTCATGGAGGCAATGGAACTTGTGCAGGCTCATGCTGCTGGCAGAGCCTATTGAGGTCATGGAGGAATGTGGATCCCATCGAGCCCATGGAGATAATGTCGGCCCATGAAGCCTGTGGAGGTTGTAGAATCTGAAGAATCTGAGGACCATGTGGAGGGCTGTGGAGTCAGTGAAGACGATTTTGCACCATGGAGCCTGTGAGGCCTGTGCAGGCTCATGGAGGCTGTAGACACTGGGGATCCCCTGGAGACTGTGTAGCAACATGGACATCATGGAGACCTTGTAACTCATGGAGCTGATGAAGGATGCATTGCCCCTGGAGGCCTTTGGAGTCTCTGCACGCCCAGGGAAGTATGTTGAGCATTTGAAGCTCTTGTAAACCATGCAGCCTTTACAAGGCCACAGAGCCTGTGGAGCACGTGGAGCCCATGAAGCCTATGGAGTCTGTGCAAAAGCATGGAGCTTGTGGAGCACGTGGAGCTCATTGAGCCTGTGGAGTCTGTGCACCACGTGGAGACCTGAGGAGCCGATGTAGGCCCCTAGAGACCATTTACACCTGTGGAGCGTGTGCTGCCTGTGAAGACCATAAATGCCAAGAGACTGTGGAAAACGGTGTAGGCCAGTGAAGACTGTGGGGCCTTTGGAGCCTGTCAAGTCCCATGTAGCCTACTGAGCTTGTGTAACCCATGAAGCCTATGCAGACCTGGGGAGCCAGTGGAGCCCCTGGAGATGTTAAATGTCTGTGGGGGCTGAGGAAACCAGTGGAGTTTGTTGTGACCACAGAGACCATGCAATCTGTCAAACCTTGGAGTTCAGAAAGACTTTGGAGCCCTTTAAGGCTGTGCAGTCACAGGGAGCTTGTGGAGCCTGTACAGGACTGTCGATCCTGCGGAGCTTGTCAAACCTATGTGGCCATGAAGCCTGTTTAGGTATTGAGCCCAAGGACACTACAGAGAATATGGAACCTATTAAGGTCATGTAGCCCATTGACACATGTGGAGTCCATGGATCCTGTGGATCCTTTGGAGATTGTGGCAATCATTGAGGCCTGAGGAGACTGTACAGTCTTTAGATCTAGTGGATTCTTTGGAGCTGATGGAGTTGTAAAGGGGTGTAGAGCCCATGGAGCCTGTGGTGTCCCTGGAGCCCATGGAGCTCATGGATGCTGAGTAGTCCAGTGGAACCTGTGCAACCTGTGAAGCCCATGGAGTCCTTGGATCTGGTGGAGTTTGTGGAAACCATTGAGAAAGAGGAACCCATGGAGACTGTGAAGCACAAAGAGGCCTGTGGAGCCTGTGCAGTCCCGTGAGGGACAGGGAGACTGTGAACTCTGTGAGAATATACAGGTCTGTGGAACCCAGGGAGCAGATAGAGCCCATTGAGGCTGTGAAACTCTTTCAGGCCTTGGGATCCTGGCAGGCCTGAGGACCAGGTGGTGCCCATGGTACTTCTGCAGGCCATATGAGCTTGTGGAGCCCATGGAGGACTCTGGAGTCTGTACAGACCAATAGACCACATGTAGCCTATGGCAACTGTCAAGGCTGCGAATCATGTGGAGTGTGTGGAGCTAATTGAGCTCATTGAGCCCATTGAACCCATGGAGACTGTGGAGCCTACAGAGTTTGTACATCTCATGGAGGTCAGGAACACTGTGCAGGATCATGGTGCTGGAAGAGCCTGTTGAGTCCATACAGGACTTTGGATATCATGGAGCAGATGGAGGGTATGGAAGCCCATGGAGTCTGTGGAGGCTGTAGTGTCTGAAGAACCTGAGGATCTTGTGGAGGCCTATGGAGTCTCTGGACACCAGTTTGTCCATAGAGCCTGTGAGGACCTTGCAGGCTCCTGGAGTCTGTGGAGACTTGGGAGACTCTGGAGAATGGGAAGCTATATGGATCCCATGGAGGCCTTGGAGGTCATGGAGCCAATGGAGCATGCATTGCCCCTGGAGGCCTTTGGAGCCTCTGAAAGCCCATAGAGTATGTTGAGACTTTGAAGCCCTTGTAGATGATGCTGCTTGTCCTGGCCCATGGAACCTGTGGATTCATGGAGTCTGTAGAGCCTATAGAACCTCTGGTGTCAGTGGAACCTGTGGAGCCCGTGTATACCAATGGAGCCTATGGAGCTCGTGTAGCCTGTGGAGACCATGGATCCTGTGGATCCTGTAGAGTCCTATAGACCCCATGGAGTCTAAGGCAACTGTGCAGGTCTGCAGAATATGTGGAGCCTGTTTAGGCCCTGGAGCTCACAGAGCCAAGAAACCCATGGAGCCTGTGGAGCCTTTGAGGCCCTTGGAGTCCAAGCAGCCTGTGCAGGCCAAAGAACCCTGAGGAACACATGTAGCCTGTGGAGCTTTTAGAGCATGTGGAGTCGTTGGAGCCTGTGGAGACTGTGCATAACCATTGAGCCTGTGGTGCACATGGAGCACATGGAGCCTGTGGAGACCGTGGAGCCTGTGGAGCCTGTGCCTACCCATGTGGACATTGGAGCATGTGGAGCCCATGGAGGTTGTGGAGTCCGTGCAGCCACTGGAGGCCTGTTTAGCCTATAGAGGCCCCTAGTGTTCATTGACAATTGTGAAGCATGTGCTGCCTGTGGAGAACATAAATTCCATGGAAACGCTGGAGGCTTTACAGGCCAGTGGATTCTGTGGGGACTTTGGAGATTGTTGAGGTCCATGGAGCCTGTGGAGCCTGTGTAACCCATGGAGACTATGCAGAACTGTGGAGCATGTGGAGCCCATGGCAACTGTAGAGGTATGTGGAGCCTGTGCAGGCCTGTGGAGGAGGTTGAAGCCAAGGAGACCATGAAGTCTTTCAAGTCCATGGAGTTCAGAAAGCCCATGCAGCATTCTGTGCAGGCCCAGGGAGATTGTGGATCCTGTAAAGACCTGTATATCCATGGGGTATTTTGAAGTATGTAGCCCAAGGACACTATAGAGAAGGAGCACCTGGGGAGAACATGTAGCCCATGGACACCTGTGGAGACAATGGAGCCAGTAGAGCCTGTGGAGACTGTGGAGCCAAAGTACTGGTGAAGCTCACTGGGTCTAGAGGAATGTGGAACCCAAAGAGCCCATGGAAGCTTTGGAGACAAGTGAGCTCATGGATGCTGTACAGGCCAGTAGAACCTGTGAAACTGTGAAGCCCATGGAGTCCATAGAGCTGGTGAGCTTCTGGAGGCCACCATGGAGGATGAAGAGCCCATGATAACTATGGAGCCCAAGGAGGCCTGTGGAGCCTGTGCAGGTCCGTGAAGGAGAGGGAGTCTAAAATCTATGAAAATCTAGAGTCAGGTGGAACCCATGGAGATGATGGAACATGTGGAGGCTGTGAAACACTTGGAGGTCTGTGGAGCCTGTGCAGGCCAGAGTACCCTGTGGAGTACATAGTGTCTGTGCAGTACTGGGGAACCTGGGGAGCACATGGAGGCCTGTGGATCCTGTTTAGGCCAATAGCCCCCTAGAGCCAAAGGCACTTGTGCAGCCCTGTGGAAAATGTGGAGCCCATGGACTCACAGGTGCACATGGAGCCCATGGAACCCATGGAGACTGTGGAGCCTGCAGAGCATCTGTAACTCATGCAGGCTTATGGTGCTGGCATAGACTTTTGAGCCCATGGAGGTATGTGGAGTCAATGGAGCACATGCAGGTTATGTAGGCCCATGGAGACTGTGGAGGCTGTGGAGGCTGAGGAGGCTGAGGACCTTGGGGAGGACTATGGAGCCTGTGGAGACCATTTTGGGCCAAGGAGCCTTTCAGGCTGTGCATGGTCATGGAGCTTCTGGAGACTGTTGAGATTGAGGACCCTGTGCAGGCACATGGAGCCCATGGAGCATGCATTGCCTGTGGAGGCATGTGGTGCCTCTGAAGACACATGAAGCTGTAACTCCAAGCAATGGCAAACCTGTCATGGTAGTGAGAATACTGCTTAGTTTTGAAAACTGAAGAAACCACTCAATTGGCATAGTATTAGGTAAATGCAGGCTTTTGACATTGTGAGTGAAAGTTAGTGCACAGTAGCCAGGGTAACGAGGTTCTTAGTTAACTTTCAAAGTTGATGTACCTAAACTATTCACAGAGTATTAGGTAAAACCAGTGTTTTGAAGGTGATTGTAAGTGGAAACACATGCAGAGCAGGAAATTAAACACAAATCTTACTTAGATTTCTAAAGTGAAGGAACTACTGCATTGGCATATCGTTCAGTAAAATCGGTGTTTTGACGAAGGTGGTAAGTGAAAATAAGGGTATCGAAGCCAAAAAAGAAGTATCTTTCTTATTTTACAAACGTGAAAACCACCTGGATTCACAGAGCTTTATGTTAAAACCAGAATTTTGAAGGACACTGTAACTCCAAGCAAGTGCATAACTGCCAATGAAATGAGTATCCTGTTTAGTTTTGAAAACTAAAGAAACCACTGCATTGACATAACATTAGGTAAAAGCAGGATTTGACATTGATTGTGAGTGAAAGCAAGTGCATAGAAGCCAAAAAACAAGTATCTTACTTACCTTAAAAATGTAAAATTCGTCCTGCATTCACAGAGAGATAGGTGAAACCAGTGTCTTGATGTTCCTTGTAAGAGAAAACACGTGCAAAGCAGACAATGAAACAAGTTTCTATATAGGTTCTTTAAAATGAAGAAGTGAGTGCATTCACTGAGCATTAGAGAAAAACAGTGCTTTGATGCTGAGTGTAAATGAAAACACGTGCATAGCAGACAAAGAAACTAGAATCTTACATAGATCTCAAAAAGGAATTAAATGCAGCCCTCACATAGAGAAAGCAGTGTTTTGACATTGGTTGTAAGTGACAACCAGTGCATAGCAGTGAAGGAAAGAAGTATAATATTTACTGTGGAGCCATGGTCACCCTGGAATTTGTGGATGTCAGTGGAGCACATGGAGACCATGGCACCAGTAGACCTGTTGAATTCTGTGGAGCCAATGGAAACCATAGAGTCTGAGCAGCCCCTGGGGCATATGGATCCTATGGATCCCATTGAGGCCTGTGGGGCTTTGGATCATGTGGAGACCCCTGGATACAATAGAGTCCATTGAGCCCATGGAGACTCTGCACACCTGTGGAGCCTGTGGAGCTCATGAAGCCCATGGATGACTGTGGAGCTTATGCATGCCCTTGGAACTTTTGGAGTTGTGGAACCCTTCGAAGGCTGTGGAACCCTTGGAGCCCACGAAAGCTTGTGGAGCCTGTGGAACATGTGCAGTCTGTTCAGGCTGTGAAGGTGAAGGAGCACATAAAGGCCATTGAGCCTGTGGAACTGATAAGCCGAGAAGCCTTTGGTGTCCTTGGAACCTGTTTAAATTATGGAACCCATGGACCTTTGTAGCCTGTCCAGCTTGTGGAGACTGTGGAAGCCTGATGAGTTTTGCAAGTGCATGGAGCCTGTCGAGCCTATGGAACCTGTGGAGACTTTGGAATGCATGGAGGCCTGTGGAGCCTGTGTAGGCCCATGTAACCTGTGGGGATTGTAGAGCCTTTGGAGCCTGTGGAGCCCATTCAGTCAGTGGAGAATGATGAGCCTGTGTATACCCATGGAGTCTGAGGAACAGATGGAGTCCCTGGAGAACATGAAACCCATGGAGATCAGGGATTCCATGGAGTCCTGAGTATCTGTGGAGCCCATGGAGACTGTGAAGACAGTTGAGACCTGTGAAATCTGTGCAACTCATGGATCTCATGGTGTCCATGGAGTGTGTTGAGGTATGGAGATCGAGGAGACTGTGGAGACTCTGGAGCCAATTGAAAGTATGTAGCCAATTGATGCCTGTGGAGCCCATGGAACCTGTAGAGACCTTGGAGCCAATGGAGGCCTGTGGAGCCTATGAAGTGACCTGGAGACCAGAGATATCTGTGGAGCATGTTCTCCCTTTGGAGACTGTAGTATCCCTGTAGCCTCTGGATGCCATAGAGGCCAGTGGAGCCTGTGGGTGCTTTGTAGCCTGTGTAAGTCCATAAAGCCAGTGGAGCCTGTGTAACCCATGGAGCCTATGTAGCCCTGTTGAGCCCGTAGAGCCCATGGAGTCTGTAGAGGCCTGTGTAGCCTGTGCAGTCCAGTGGAGCTGTTTGATGCCATGGAGACCATGAAGTCCATAGAGACTTTGCAGTTCACAAAGCCTGTGGAGCACATGGAGCCTTTGCAGACCCAGGGAGCCTGTGGAGCCTATACAGTCCTGTGGATCTTGTGGAGCTCATTGAGCCCATGGAACCGTTTGACGTATGGAGCCAAAGGACACTACAAAGAATGTGGAGCCTGTGGTTTGCATGTAGCCCAGGGACCCGTGTGGAGCCCATGGATCCTGTAAAGTATGTGGAAATCTGGAGACCATTGAGGACTGTAGAGCCTGTAAATTGTCAGGAGCCAGTGGAGTCTGTGTAGCTGAGGGTGGTGGTCAAGCCCATGAAGTCATAGAGGACTGTGGAGCCCATGGTCCCTGTTGAGCCCATGTCACCTTTGCAGGCCTGTACAGGCCTATAGGCTCCATGGATCCTAGGGCAACTGTATAGTCCTGTGGAACATGTGGAACTTGTGGCGCCACTGGAGCTCATGAAGCCTGTGGAACCTGCACAACCTGTATTTGTGTTGGAGGTCATGGAGACTGTGCAGGCTCATTGTGCCACAGTGTCTTTTGAGCTCTTTGAGGAATTGGCGCCCATGGAGCCAGGGAGTTTATGTCGACCCATGGAATTGTGGAGGATAAGGATCATGTGGATGCCTGTGGAGTTTGTGGAGCCCATTTTGGGACATGGAGTCTGTTGGGCCTATGCAGCCTTATGGAGCCTGTGGAGAATGGGGAAACTGTGGAGCCTGTGCAGGCACATGGATGCCATGGAGGCCTTAGAGGCCATGGTTCCCATGTAGCATGCATTGTCTGTGGAGGCCTGTGGAACATCTGAGGCCCATGGAGCTGTAACTACAAGCAAGGGCATAGTTTGGCAATGAAATGATTGTACTGCTTAGTTTTCAAAACTGAAGAAACCACTGCATTGGCATAGCATTAGGTAAAAGCAGTGTATTGATATTGGTTGTGAGTGAAAGCAAGTGCAGAGCAGCCAAAGAAACTAGCATCTTTCTTACTTTTCAAACTTGAAGTACCTCCTGCATTCACAGATAGGTGAAATCAGTGTCTTGAAGTTGATTGAAAGTGAATATATGTGCAAAGGAGACAGTGAAACAAATTCTTTATTGGTTGTCTAAACTGAAAAACTAACTGCATTCATTGAACGTTAGGGAAAAGCAGTGCTTTATGTTTATTGTAAGTGAAAACACGTGCATAGCAGCAAAAAGAAACTAGAATATTACGTACATTTCCAAAGTGAATAAACTGCAACATTGGCATAGAAAAGGCAGTGTTTTGACATTGGTTATAAGTGAAAACAAATGCATAGCAGCCAAAAAAGAAGTATCTTATTTATTTTACAAAAGTGAAAATCCTCTGCATTGGCAGAGCATTACATAAAAGAAGTGTTTTAACATTGTGAGTGAAAGGAAGTGCATAGTAGTCAGGGAAACAAGTATCTTACTTCCGTATCAAATATGAATTACCTCCTGCATTCACAGAGTTTTAGGTAAAACCAGTGTTTTGGAGGTGAATGTAAGTGAAAACAAATGCATAGCAGCAAATGAAACACAAATTTAAATGAGATTTCAAAAGTGAAGAAACTACTGCATTGGCATAACATCAGGTAAAAGCGGTGTCGTGACAGTGGTTGTTAGAGAAAACAAGGGCAAAGAAGCCAAGGAAACAAGTATCTTTCTTACTTTACAAGCATGAAGAACCTTCAGGATTCACAGAAGTTTTGGTTAAAGCCAGGAGTTTGAAGTTGATTGTAACTCCAAGAAGTGCATAGCTGCCAATGAAATGAGTATCCTGCTTAAATTTGAAAACTGAAGAAACCACTGCATTGGCATAGCATTAGGTATAATCAGGCTTTTGACATTGTGAGTGAAAGCTACTGCACAGCAACCAGGGAAACCAGGATATTAATTAACTTTCAAAGTTGAAGTACCTAAAATATTCACAGAGTGCTAGGTAAAAGCAGTGTTTTGAAAGTGATTGTGAGAGAAAGCAAGTGAACAGAAGACAAACTAACGAGTATATTACTTACCTTTCCAACTACAAGTACTTCCTGCATTCACTGAGCATTAGGGAAAGGCAGTCCTTTAAGTTAATTGTAAGTGACAACACATGCATAGCAGCAAAAGAAAGTAAAATCTTATTTAGATTTCAAAAGTGAAGAAATTGCTGGATTGGCATAGAAAAAGCAGTGTTTAGACACTGGTGGTAAGTAAAAACACGTGTAAAGCAGCCAATGAAACAAGTTTTTATTGGTTCTCTAAAGTGCAGAACCAACTGCATTCACCGAGCGTTAGGGAAAAACAGTGCTTTGAAGTTCATTATAAGTGAAAACCTGTGCGTAGAAGCAAAAGAAACTAGAATCTTCTTTAGATTGCAAACTGAAGACACTGCTGCATTGGTATAGAAAAATCAGTGTTTTGACATTGGTTGTATGTGAAAACAAGTGCATACCAGAAAAGGAAAGAATTATCTTATTTACTTTAGAAAAATGAAGAACTTCTGCATTGGCAGAGCATTAGGTAAAAGCCGGGATTTGACATTGTGAGTGAATGCAATTGTATAGCAGCCAGGAAAACAAGTATCTTACTTACTGTTCAAATACAAAGTACCTCCTGCATTCACAGAGTGTTAGGTAAAGCCAGTGGTTTGAAGGTGATTGTAAGTATAAACCCATGCATACCAGCAAATGAAACTCAAATTTTACTTAGATTTCAAAAGTGAAGAAACTACTGCATAACATTAGGTAAAAGCATCATTTTTACTTTGGTTGTAAGTGAAACAAGGGCATAGCAGCCAAGGAAACACATACCTTTCTACTTTATGAATGTGAAAAACCTCCTGGATTCACAGAGTTTTCAGTTAAAACCAGGATTGTGAAGTTGATTGTAACTCCAAGCAAGTGAGTAGATGCCAATGAAATGAGTATCCTACTTAGGTGTGAAAACTGAAGAAATGACTACATTGGCATAACATTCGGTAAAAGCAGTGTTTTTACATTGATTGTGAGGAAAAGGAAGTGCATACCAGCCAAAAAAATTTTACCACCCTTTCAAACTTGAAGTACCTCCTACATTCACAGAGGGTTAGGTGAAACCAGTGTCTTGAAGTTGATTGTAAGTGAAAACACATGCAAGGCAGCCAAAGAAACAAGTTTCTTTATTGGTTCTCTAAACTGAAGAACTGGCTGCATTCACTGAGCTTTAAGGAAAAGCAGTGATTTGAAGTTGATTGTAAGTGAAAATACGTGCATAGCAACAAAAGAAAGAAGAATTTTATTTAGATTTCAAAAGTGAAGTAACTGCAGCATTGGCATAGAAAAAGCATTTTAAAAAAACAAGTGCATAGCAGCAAAGGAAAGTATCTTTTATATTTTACAAAAGTGAAGAACCTCTGCTTTGGTAGAGCATTATATAAAAGCAGGATTTTGACATTGTGAGTGAAGCAAGAGCATAACACCAGGGAGTCAAGGATCTTACTTACCTTTCAAAGATGAAGTATCACGTGAATTCACAGAGTGTTCTGTAAAACCAGTATTATGAAGGTGATCACAAGTGAAAAAACATGCATAGCATCAAATGAAACACAAATCTTATTTACATTTCAAAATGAAGAAACCACTGCAATGGCATACCACTAGGGAAAAGCGGTGTTTTGACAGTGGTTGTAAGTGAAAACAATGGCATATCAGACTAGGAAAGAATTATGTCATTTACTTTACAAAAATGAAGAAACTCTGCATTGGCAGGGCTTTAGGTAATAGAAGGTTTTTACATTGTGAGTGAGAGCAAGTGCATGGCAGCCAGGGAAGCAATTACCTTTCATACTTTACAAACATGAAGAACCTCCTGGATCAACAGAGCTGTAGGTAAAACCAGGATTTTGAAGTTGATTGTAACTCCAAATAGTGCATAGCTGCCAAAGAAATGAGTATACTTTTAGTTTTGAAAACTGGAGAAACCACTGCATTGTTATAGCATTAGGTAAAAGCAATGTTTTGACATTGATTGCGAGTGAAAGCAAGTACATAGCACCCAAACAAACAAGTATCTTACTTACCTTTGAATCTTAAAGTACCTCGTGCATTCATAGAGAGTTAGGTGAAACCAGTGTCTTGAAGTTGATTTTAAGTGAAAACATGTACAAAGCAGCCAATGAAACAAGTCACTTTATTGGTTCTCCAAATTGAAGAACCAAGTGCATTCACTGAGCATTAGGGAAAAACCATTGGAACCTTTGTAAACTGTGGTGTTCATGGAGGCTTTGGAGCCTGTGGAGCTTGTGGAACCTGTGGAAGCCTGTCAAGTCTCTGCAGGTGCATGGAGCCTGTGGTGCCTATGGAGACTGTGGAAACTTTGGAATGCATGGAGGCTTGTGAAGGTTATGCAGGCCCATATAACCTGTGGAGACAGTGGAGTCTGCGAAGCCTGTGAAGCCCATGCAGTGAGTGGAGCATGTGGAGCCAGTGCATACACATTGAACCTGTTGAGCAGATGGAGCCCATGTAGACCATGAAGCCCTTGGAGATCAGAGATTCCATGGAGTCCTGTATAGCTGTGGAGCCCCATGGAGTCTGTGAAGCCAGTTGAGGCTTGCAGAGCCTGTGGAGCTCATGGAGCCATGGGGACCATGGAGCATTTTGAAGTATGCAGCACAAGAAGACTACGGAGACTCTGGAACAAATGGACCACATGCAGCCCTTGATTGCCTGTAACACCCATGGAGTTTGTGACGTCTGTGGAAGTCATGGAGGCCTGTGGAGTGTATGCAGGCCCCAGGAGTCCATTGACACCTGTCGAGCATGTGCTGTCTGTGGAGCCAATGGAGGCCATAGAGACTATGGAGGCTGTGTAGACCAGTGGAGCCTCTGGGTCCTTTGGAGCTTGTGGAGGCCCCTATAGCCTCTTGAATCTGTGTAACCAATGTAGCCTATGCAAACCTGTGGAGCCCATGGAGTGCATGGAGCCTGTAGAGGCCTGTGGAGCCTGTGAAGTCCTGTGGACTTGGATGAGGCCATGGAGACCATGAAGTCCGTCGAGAAAGTGGAGTTCTCAAATCCTCTGCTGCCTCTATAGCCTATGCAGGACCAGGGAGCCTGTGGAGCCTCTAGAGGCCCGTGGATCCTGGGGAGCTCGTTGAGCCCATGGGGCCTATGGAGAAAGTTGAGATATGTAGCTCAAGGACACTACAGAGAATGTGGAAACCATTGAGCTGATGGAGCCCATTGATGCTGTGAAACACTTGGAGGTCTGTGGAGACTGTGCAGGCCAGAGAGCCCTGTGGAGTCCATAGTGTCTGTGCAGTACTGGGGAGATTGTGGAGCACATGGAGGTCTGTGGATCCTGTTAGTCCTATAGCCCCATAGAGCCCATGGCACCTGTGCAGGCCTGTTTAACATGTGGAGTCCGTGGAGTCACAGGAGCTCATGCAGCCCATGGAGCCCATGGGGCCTGTGGAGGCTGCAGAGCCTCTATATCTTACGGAGGCTATGAACACAGTGTAGGCTCGTGGTGCTGGCATAGTCTGTTGAGCCCATGGAGAATGTGGAGTCCAAGGAACACATGCAGGTCATGTAGGCCCATGGAGCCAGTGGAGGCTGTGGAGGGTGTGGTGGCTGAGAATCATGGGGAGGACTGTGGAGTCTGTGGAGCCCATTTTGGCCCATGGAGCCTTTGGGGCTGTGCATGCTCATGGAGCTTGTGGAGACTGAGGAGCATGTGGAGTCTGGGCAGGCACATGGATGCCATGGAGGCCTTGGAGGCCATGGAGTTCATGAGGCATGCATTGCCTGTGGAAGTCTGTGGGGCATCTGAAGGCCCATGGAGCTGTAACACTGGTAAAACCAGTGTTTTGAAGGTGATTGTAAGTGAAAACACATGCATAGCAGGAAATTCAATGCAAATCTTACTTAGATTTCTAAAGTGAAGGAACAACTTCAATGGCATATCGTTAGGTAAAATCAGTGTTTTGACATTGGTTGTAAGGTATAGAAGCCAAAGAATTGTAAGTCATTCTTACTTTACAAATGTGAAAACCAACTGGATTCACAGAGCTTTTGGTTAAAACCAGGATTTTGAAGATATGTAAATCCAAGCAAATTGAATGCTTTTTCCTAATGCTATGCCAATGCAGTAGTTCCTTTACTTTACACATCTGAATAAGATTAGTCTTTTATTTGCTGCTATGCATGTGTTTTCAGTTACAATTATCTTCAAAACACTGGTTTTACCTAACACACTGTGAATGCAGAAGGTACTTCAACTTTGAAACATTAGTAAGATACTTGTTTTTTGAGGGGTCGGATGTGGCTCAATGGGTTAAGCGTCCATCTCCCATATGGTAGGACCCGGGGTCGATCCCCGGGACCTCCCGGTGATAAAAAAAAAAAAAAAAAAAAAAGAGTAAACCAGACTGCTGGGAAGCGGCTGTGGCTCAATCAGTAGGGCTCCCGTTTACCATATGGGAGGCCCCGGGTTCGGTTCCCGAGGCCTCCTGATGAAGGCAAGCCCGCCCGGGTGGCGTGGTTAGCTGACCCAGTGAGCACAAGCAGCAAGGGGGGGGATAAATGAATAAATAAATAAAATCTTAAAAAAAAAAAAGATACTTGTTTTTTGGCTGCTATGCACTTGCTTTCACTCACAATCAATGTAAAAACCTGGCTTTTATGAAATTCTATGCAAATGCATAAGTTTCTTCACTTTTCAAATCTGTGTAAGATTTGTGTTTTGTTTGCTGTAACAACTGTGTTTTCACTTAAACTAATCATCAAATCACTGGTTTTACCAAACACACTGTGAATTCAAGAGGAAATGCACCATCGAAAGTTAAGTAAGGTACTTGTTTATTTGGCTGTTATACACTTGCTTTCACCCAATAGGCCAAAACCCTGCTTTTATGATGGCAATGCTGCAATTTATTAAATTTGGGAATGTAAGTCAGTTTCTTCCTTTTGCTGCTATGAACGTGTTTTCATTAATAATCAACTTCACAACACTGCTTTACCCTAACACTGGGTGAATGTAGTCAATCGTTCAGTTTAGAAAACCAATAAAGAAAATGGTTTAATAGGCTGATTTGCACGTGTTTTCACTTACAACCAACTTCAAAACACTGCTTTACCCTAATGATGGGTGAATGCAGTCAATTCTTCAGTTTAGAAAACCAATAAAGAAACTGATTTCATTGGCAAAATGTTGTGCCTACCCATCTCTCTCTGCTTTCTCCTCCAAACTCACTTTCTCCATGAGCTCATCACTGGGCCATCAGACACAATTGCTCACACCTCTCCCTTCTCCTCTAGCCTGGATGTCTTCAGCTTCAAGCTGCTCCATCAACACGCCTCTGGCCTCTCCCTCAGCCCCTCAGGGTTTCTGTGTCTCTCCACAGCTGTAGGAGATCTGAGAGCCACCTCCCACATCACAGGGTAAACACGGCATTACTCTTTCTCCGTGTATTCCATGTATGTAGGACTTCAGCACAATGATTGTGGTCATTCCTGGTGCCTGAAATCTAATCAGAGGCCCTTAACTAAACTAAAGCAATGTAGCCAAAAGTGACTTAATCAAAAGTTCCCTTATCTGAATCTAACCAAAATTCCTCCAAAAAAAAGTGCTTACACAAACAGCAATGGTTTGGGAAGAACATATATTTCCAGTGTCCACACAAGACTCAAAGGATGGCATTAAACCAGGGCACAGGCATTAGAAGGGGTCTCTGAAGTCTAGGACAAATGGGAACTCCTGAAGCAATGGCTGTACATAGGGTGAGGCCATCCTTGAGAAAAATGCGTTGCTGACCACCATTGTACTTGTTCCTAGAATGGTCCCAAGAAGAATTCAATATACTGTTCTTTTTTCCACCAAATCTTAACTCCAAAATCAGGTGTGTAATTCAAAGAGATGTGCCATTATTCCCATCCCCAGAGCCGGAGCACACAGATATTGCGTGGGTTGTGGGGGTGCAGGAAGCAGGCTGTAAAACTCAAAATCCCTAATTTCTTCTCCAAAGAACTGATTGCATTTACAACAGAATGGAGAAATTCGACATTAAGGGTGCTCTCAGAAGCAGTGGAGATCATGGAGGGCCTGAGATTTAATTCATATCAATCCTTAAGAAAGAAGTGAAATAAATATTTTACAGATGAATAAAAACTAATACAGTTTGCTAGCAGCAAGTCACTTTAAAGAAAATGTAAAAGAATATTCTTCAGGCAGAAAGAAAATAATCTCAGAGGGGTCAAGACACAGGATGGATTGAAGAATAATATCTGTTAATTAAATTCATATATCTAAATGACTATTGAATGGATAAAGTAATAATGATATCCGTGGCCTAGGACATCAATAAAGTGCTAAAATACACCATAAAATAATATATAGCATAAGTTGGGTAAATGGATATGTAGCAGTTTGATATCATTATGAATTCCAAAAATAGATATTTGACTATTTTTGTAAAGTGGTCTGTTAATCTGGCCATGATTAAGCTTTGATAAGGGCATTGACTTTGCCACAGTTGGTAGAGTGTTAACACCCGCCCCTTGGTGGGTGGGGTCTAATCATAAAATGACATGGAAAAGCACAGAGTTGGAGTAATTTCTGATGTTGTAGTTTGGATGAGCAAGGACAGAATTCCCTGGGAAAAAAATGAGCCATTCACCTGACAGTTCACAGCTGGACTTGTGGAGAGAGGCCAAGGCTTACAGAGCTACATAGTCTACAGCTGACCTTGTGGAGGAAACAGAGGAGATGAGCACAGAGAGGAACACAGCTCTGAGTAGAGAGGAACCCAAGAAACTTGATCCCTGGCAAATGTCAGCAGCTGTCTTGCTCCAAGATTGGCTAACAGACTTTGGTGAAGGAAGAAAGTTATCCTTTATGGCCTGGCAACTGTAAGCTTCTACCCCAAATAAACACCCTTTATAAAGACCAACAGATTTCTAGTATTTTATATCACACCCCTTTGGTTGAGTAATATAGGATATAAAATATTTTAAAATACATTATTTGGCAGATCAATAACAAATAATAAGTGCAGATTTGGTAAGGCAAACAAAACTCTTATAATTTCCCTGGTAAACTTTAAATATTAAATAGCGCACCTAATCCAAATGAATGGAAGAAAAATAATTGAAGAAAAATAGTCCAAAACAAAGTGTTCAGGATTTCCCGGGTTGCCTTTTCGGCCTTTGTTCTGGGGCCACCTTACTCATGTATCTTGGAAGCTGTACCTTTCTTATATTTCAGGAGCCTGAATGTTCCAGGATTTATTTATGGGGTGTTATTGTGTTCCCATCATAAATCAAGTGCTGTACCACTTCCCCATTTCCTAGTTATGAAGTCACCAAACTGGATGAGATGCTAATTAAAAGCAAGAAGAACCATGAATGAAAGAACAAATAAAAAGGATATATTTTTTTGCCTCCCATGATAGGACACTTAGATCATTGATATTGGATCTTTCCTCTTTTCTAGTTAATGCATTCAATGCTATAAATTTCCCTCTATGCACTGCTTTTGCTGCACCCCATAAACTATGAAGAAGCATAGGACACTAAGAAGCAGAAAGAACCACATAACAATAGATTGTGAGTGAAGTTATATCCACATCCACAACAACATAGACTTAAGATGAACACAGAGAATGTAAGGAAGTCGGGAAAATATGTTCTCTGATCACAAGCATTGTTTCCTCAAGATAATGCTTCTATGAATATCACATCACTTTGAAGGAATTTGCATCATGCTTGTCCAAGCAAGAGGGAATCTTTGTAAGGAAAAAAGAAGGAACACAATGAGTTTTGCCAGTTTACCCCTCTTGGTAGACCTCCCCTTTAAGTGTAATGAGTGTGAAGTTTTCTTGGACTTTCAACCTCATGAGATATCTAAAATTAATCTCTCAGAGAAACCATTTGGGATTTTTCCAATTTGTGAATGCTTGAGTCACATTAAAGACATGCATGAGCAAAACCCTGTGTATGTAAGGAATATTGGAAATCATTCAGCCAGGCATTAAATCTCACTGAGTATGAAATATTCATACATTAATTAGTATGGTAATGAACAGGGGAATGCTTCCATCTGAAACAAAACCTCATGGAATATGAGAAAATTCAATGGAGAGAAACCATATGAGAGTCCTGAATGTACTCTCCAATTTATGGCCATTTCTTACTCCTCATTTTAAAAGCCATAGAGGAGATCATGCATAGAAATGTCATACATTTGGGAAAGTTTTCAACCTGACAGGAAACCTCTTTATTCATCAGAAACTTCTTACTGAGGAGAAATCATGTATATGTGGGAAAGCTTTAATTCAAACGTCAAATCTCAGATACAAGAGATTTCCTACTGCAAAGAAACACTATGCAGGTAAGGCATGTGAAAAACCTTTAGGTACAAATCCTATCTCACAGAACATGAAAAAACTCATAGTGGACTGAAACAAAATTAGTGTAAAGAATGCAGAAAAGCCTTCAGCCAAAAGCAATAATTCATTAAATATCAGAGTATTCATTCTGGAGAGAAGCCCTATATATGCAATCAATGTGGAAAAACCTACAACCAGAAGGAAAACCTCATTAACCATCTGAGAATACATAGATCAGAGAAACGTGGGAAAGCTTTGATTCAGAAATCAACCTTGTTTACACACCAGAGAAGACAAGCTGGAGAGAAACCCTATATAGGTAAGGAATGTAGGATAGCGTTCATTAGCAAGTCAAATCTCAATGACCATGAGGAAATTCATAGTGGAGGGAAACCCTTTGTATGTAAGGAATGTGGAATAGTCTTTAGGCAGAGGCAGTATCTCAGTAAATATTACAACATTCATACTGGAGAGAAACACTGTGAATGTAATGAATGTGAATCCCAAAAGAATCTTCACCTCCGGTCTGTGCAACTTCTTGCCAATCTTTTAAGGAAGCGGCTGTGACTGTGCAATTCACGATGTCTTCCATTTCTTGAAAATGTGCACTTGCAGTTTGTTCTTAAATCTGCTCTTCCCACATCTTATTCCACACTCATCTGTGTTCAATTTCTTGCCACTAATTTATGCATCAGAACTCAAAATTTCTCTTAATTTATGTAAAGATGTGATTTCCACTTATTTCAAATTATCCTGGTTGTTTTCACTGGTTCTTCAATCCATTACATTGTGTGTAAGCATTAAAATATTACCATTTTCAAAATAATCCTGCTCATTTTTGTAGCACTTTCTTAAAAGGCACACCAAACATTTATATTTTTTCAGTTTCTTCACCTGATTTGGATGAGAATTTAATTTTAACTACCACTGAACTACACTGTCCTGCTTTATACTTCACTCCAGTTTTCCTTACTATTTTAAACCAGAAATGATCCTTTCATAATTAGATGATATACTTCTAATCGCAAGTATTTTAAGAAGTTAGAAATTTATTCATGTTCTTAAGTTGTACTCCAATATTTTCCCCAAATATAATATGGTGTAGGATGGATGAAACTAGAGAATGCATGTATTTACAAACAGAAATATGTACCCAAAAGAATCTGCCATTGAGATAATTCTGAAGAAGGAGGAATGGGGGTTGAGGTTAGAGAAGCAATATGGCTGTTTGCCATAACAGACATAAAATTTTTTATACTCTTTGCATGGATAATTTGGTTATAATTTAAAAGAAATTATGAAAATGATACACCATGAACTCATACAAAGTGGTTGAGTTTGTGATATCAACTTGTGTCTGCAACATTACTGGGGAGGCACTTACACTCACCCTTTGCAAATACAGTCAGCCATAAAGGAAAAGAGCTCACTTCCCTCGGCCCCCTCCCCAGATGCCTGGACGGGTTGAGGCCTCTCTCAGCAAGAGTGAGAACGGAGAACAAGGTGCATGGATGTGACTGGGTGAAAGCCACACTGTTCTCTGCACATGTCCATTTAGAAGGCTGTTAGCACGACAGGAGAAATCAGACTTCCTGCTGCTACTTCCCAGTGAAGACCGGCTAGAGTGACTAACATCTCTAACTGAGATGTGAGTGCTGAGCTGAGCTTTCTCTTTGTCCTCCTTTGCGGATCCAGAACCCATAATGGTGGCTTTCATTGAGGCCCTGAGAGTTTGGTTCCCAAACAGGAAATTCCCTCTCTGGTTTGGGGAACTGCAGTGAACACGTGTTATATTCCAGCTTCTTCCAGCGTTCATCAACTTCTTCCCATCCAACCCCTCCATTCTCTTCTGGAATTGAAGAGCTCTGCATCATTTTCAGACCTCTGAAAATTGCCGTAGCCAATGCTGTAATGTGAATTTTGACATTTCTTTCCAGACACCAACAGGTTTCATCATGGCACTGCTCTTTCATTAGCTGCCCCAAGATAGGAGAAGTTGAATGTAGAACTGGAAACAGGAGACCTGATTCTGTGCCTGAGACCCAGAAGGGATACAGTATGTGCACCCTTCTCAGAGAGTCAATGCTGGAGGCAAAGGGAAGGGCAAAAGGAGCAACAGCAGGATGTCTCCTCTCTGTGCCCTGAAGCCTATGCTGCACCAGAACCCATGTCCAATATTTTTATCTGCCCCTGCCCACCTGGCCAACCCCTGCTTGACTCAGGTACATCATACTGTGTCATCTGTGACTTTATACTAGTTCCCAACACATGTGACTCTAATGCCTGATCCTCTCTCTTGCAACACTTGTTGACCAAGTGCCCATTCCTCTCCATCTTACCAATACTCATTCGCACCTAATATGGAGACACCCACAGCTTACAGGTGAATTAACTGGGCAGCATCACACTACCATTTGGAAACAGAGCAGCTCTCTAACCCTGAGTCCATAGCTGTTTGAGTTTGCCAAGTGTTGCCAATGCAAAATACCAGAAATAGGTTGGATTTTTTGGAATTTATTAGGGTTAATGCTTACAGTTCTGAGCCTGTGAAAATATCCAAATCAAGGCATCATCAAAAATGCTGTCTTAACAAAGGTCAGCTACTGCTGGACTCCTGCCATGGCAAAATGTTGGGCCTGCTTGTATCTTTCTGCCTTCTCCTCCAAACACACTTTCTCCCTGAGCTCAGCAGTGGAGACACAACTGCTCACAACTTTCCTTTCTCCTCTGGCTTGGATGTCTTCAGCTTCAAGCTGCCCCATGACTCCAGCCTCTGACCTCTTCCTTGGCCTCTCAGGTTTTCTGTATCTCTCCACAGCTGTAGGAGATCCTGGAGCCCTCTTGCACATGGCAGGGTATACATGGCAACACTCTTTCTCTGTGTGTTCCATGTATGTAGGACTTCATCACAATGATTGTTGTCCATCCTGGTGCCTGAAATCTAATCAGAAGCCATTAACTAAACTAAAGCAATCTAACAAAAAGTGAATTAATGGAATGGTCCCTTATCTGAATCTCACCAAAATGTCCTACATACATACACTTACACACACAGAAATGGGTTAGTAAGAACATACTTATATGGGGTCCAGAGCAGTCCCAAATGAAGGCATTAAGCCAGGGCACTGGGATCAGGAGGGGTCTATTAAGTTCAGGAGAAATGGAAACTCATGAAGCAGTGGTTGTAATTTAGGTGTAGCCATCATTGAGCAAAATGGGGTGCTTGCACATGGCAGGGTAAACATTTCGGTGGCCCATAGAATGGTCCCAAGAAGAACTCAATATACTGTGCTTCTCCACCAAATCCTAGCTCCAAAATCAGGTGTGCAACTCAGAATGATTTGCCATTGTTGTAGTTGGGAGTTTCATGTAATTATGAATGCCAAAATTATAATTGGATCATGCTTGTAAACTGGGCATGATTAAGTTATGATTAGGACATTGACTTGGCCATATCAGTAGGGCATTGGCCCAACCCTTGTTGGATGGGGAATCAAATATAAATGGCAAAGCAAGAACAGATTTGAAGCTGTTTTTGAGAAGCAGTTTGGATATTTGAGAAAAGGCCCCAGAAGAAGAGAAGTGAGACATTCACTTAATAGTCTACAGCTGACCATGTGGAGGAACCAGAAGAGTTAAGCCCAGAGTGAAATGCTGCTCCAGGAAGACAGGAACACAATAAGCCTAAAACCTGACCAACTTTGGAAGCTGTCTTTCCCCAACATGTGGCAATGAAATTTGGTGAGAAGAAATTTATGCTTTATGGCCTGGTATCTGGGGACTTCTACCCCAAATACATACCCTTTATAAAGACCAATCCAATTTTGGTATTTCACATTAACACCTCTTTGGCTGACTAATACAGTCAATATTCCCATTCCCAGAGGCTGAGTGCAGAGATTTTGACTTGAGAGTGGGAAGGCAGGAAGCAAGCTGTAAAACTGAAAGACCCTAATTTCTTCTCCAGAGAACTGATTACATTTACAACAGAATGGAGAAATTCAACCCTTAGGGTGCTCTCAAATGCAGTGGAGGTGTTGAGTTTCTGAGATTTAATTCATATCAATCCTTGAGGAATAAGTGAAATAAATACTTTTACAGATGAGTAAAAACTAATAAAGTTTGTTATCCGTAACTCACTTTAAAAGAAATGTAAACAAAAATTATTCAGGCAGAAAGGAAATAATCTCAGCAGGTTCAACATTCAGGATGGATGGAAGAAAAATATCTGTTAATTAAACACATACATTAATGCAAAGAAAAAATGGCTGAAGTAAGAAATTCATTATGAGTAATAACACTGAATGTTAACGGTCTAAATTCACCATTCAAGAGACACAGATTGGCAGAATGGATAAGGAAATATGATACATCTATATGCTGTCTACAAGAAACCCACCTTTGACCCAGGGATTCAAGGAGGCTGAAAGTGAATGGCTGGAAAACCACTTTGCAAGCTAACAATAGCCAAAAAAGGGCAGGACTAGCTATTCTAATATCAGACAAAATAGACTTTAAATGCAAAATTATTGTAAGAGACAAAGATGGACATTATATCTTAGTAAGATGGGTAATCTCTCAAGAAGAGAGAACAATCATCAACATTTACGCATCTAATCGGGGTTCCTCAAAATACATGAGGCAAACTCTGGAAAAACTAAGAGGAGAAGTAAATGTCTCTACAGTTATAGCAGGGGACTTCAATACACCACTATCATCATTAGACAGAAAATCTAGACAGAGAGTCAATAGAGAAACAAAGGCTCTCAACAATACATTAGAGGACCTGGACTTAGTAGACATATTCAGAACACTGCACCCAAATAAGGCAGGATTTACATTCTTCTCGAGTGCACATGGATCGTACTCCAAAATAGACTACATGCTAGGCCGCAGAACAAGTCTCAATGAATTCAGAAAGATGGAGATTATAAAAAGTAGTTTTCAGACCACAATGGTATGAAATTGGAAATCACTAAGGGCCAGAGAAACAAGTTAGGCACAAGGATATGGAAGTTAAACAACACACTCTTAGACAAACAGTGGCTCAAAGATGAAATCCCTAAATCAATCAGTAACTACCTTGAAACTAATGAAAATGACAACACAACATATCAAAACCTATGGGATGCACTGAAAGCAGTCCTGAGAGGGAAGTTCATAGCCATAAATTCATATATTAAAAAAGAAGAAAGAGTTAAAACTGAAGTCCTAACTGCACACTTGGCAGAATTGGAAAAAAACAAGAAACTAAACCAAAAGGAAATAGAAAGAAGGAAATAACAAAGATTATAGCAAAACTAAATGAAATAGAGAATAAGAAAGCAGTGGAAACAATAAACAAAACCAAAAGCTGGTTCTTTGACAATGTCAATAAAATTGACAAACCCTTAGCCAGACTAACAAAGAAAAAGAGAGAACAGATGCAAATACATAAAATAAGGAATGAGCAAGGGGATATCACTACTGACCCCACAGAAATAAAGAGTATCATATGAGGACAGTTTGAAAAATTATATGCCAACAAGAATGATAATTTAGAGGAAATGGATAAGTTTCTAGAAACACAAACATCCTTCATTGATGAAAGAAGAAATAGATGAGCACAGCAGTCCAATTACAAATAAAGAGATAGACTCAGTCATCAAAATCCTCCCAACAAAGAAGAGCCCAGGACCAGATGGTTTCACAACTGAATTCTACCAAACATTTTGAAAAGAGCTAACACCAATTTTGCTTAAGCTATTCCAAAAAATAAAAGTAGAAGGAATATTGTCTAACTCATTCTACGATGCCAAAATTACCCTAAAGCAAAACCAAATAAATATACCACAAGAAAGGAAAATTACAGTCCAATTTCTCTAATGAACCTTGATACTAAAATCCTCAACAAAATACTTGCTAATCACATTCAAAAACATATCAAAAGGATTATACATCATGACCAAGTGGGTTTCATGTTGGGTATGCAAGGATGGTTCAATATAAGAAAATCAATCAATCAACCACCTAAACAGATTGAAAGAAAAAAATCACATGATCATATCTATACATGCAGAAAAATCATTCGACAAAATACAGCACAATTTCCTCATAAAAACACTACAAAAGATAAGAATAGATGGAAACTTTCTGAGTATGATAAAGTATATATATGAGAAACCCAAAGCTGACATCATTTTCAATGGTGAAATCCTAAAAGCCTTCCCTCTGAGTTTGGGAAAAAGACAAGGATGTCCACTATCACCACTCCTATTTAACATTGTCTTAGAAGAACTTGTGTGAGCACTGAGGCAAGAAAAGGACATAAAAGGCATACAGATTTTAAAAGAAGAAGTAAAAACGTCACTTTTTGCAAATGACATGACCCTATACATAGAAAGCCCTGAAAAAGCTACAACAAGGCTTCTAGAACTTATAAAGGAATTCAGTAATGTTTCAGGCTATAAGATCAATCCTCAAAAATCAGTAGCATTTCTGTACACCAATAACGAGCAAACCGAGGAGGAAATCAAGAAAAAAATACCATTTACAATAGTAACTACAAGAATCAAATATCTAGGAATAAATTTAACTAAAGATGTAAAGGACTCATATATTGAAAACTACACAACACTGTTAAAGCAAATCAAAGAAGAGTTAAATAAATAGAAAAATATTCCCTGTTCATAGATAGGAACATTAAACATCAACAAAATGTCTATCCTACCCAAACTAATCTACAGATTTAATGAAATCCCAATAAAAATCAGCACTGAATTTTTTAAGGAAAAAGAAAAACTAACCACAACATATATTTGGAGAGGTAAGAGACCCCTAATTGCCAAAGACATATAGGAAAAGAAAAATGAAGTTGGAGGTATCACATGTCCTGACTTTAAAACACACTACAAAGCTACAGTGATCAAAACTGCATGGTATTGGCACAAGGATAGACCTACTGACCAGCGGAACCAAATTGAGAGTTCTGATATAGATCCTCACATATACAGTCATCTGATATTTGACAAGGCCACAAAGCACATTCGATTGGGAGAGAATGGCCACTTTAACAAATGGCTTGGAGAACTGGATATCCATATCCAAAAAATGAGAGAAGAATACCATCCCACACCTTATAAAAAAATCAACTCAAAATGGATCAAAGATCTAAATATAAGAGCCAAAATCATAAAGACCTTGGAAGATAATGTAGGAAAGCATCTACAGGATCTTGTAATAGGAATGGGTGTCATGAACTTCACAGCCAAAGCACGAGCAGCTTGAGAAAAAATAGATAAATGGGGTCTCATTAAATAAAAAACTTCTGTACCTCAAAGGATGTTATTAAGAAAATAAAAAGGCAGCCTACCCAATGGGAGAAAATATTTGGCAATCATATATCTGACAGTAGCCTAATATCCTGCATATATAAAGAAATCCTACACTTTGCAAATAAAAAGACAAACAACCCGTTTAAAAATACGCGGGTGACCTGAAAAGACACTACTCCAAGGAAGAAATAGAAATGGCTAAAAAGCACATGAAAAATTGCTCAACATCGCTTCCTATCAGAAAAATGCAAATCAAAACTACAATGAGATACTACCATCTTACACCCATCAGAATGGCAGCTATTAAAAAACAGCAGACACTAAATATTGGAGAGGATAGGAACACTCATCCACTGCTGGTGGGACTGTGGTATGGTCCAAGCACTGTGGAGGACAGTTTGGCAGTTCCTCAGAAAACAAGCCATAGATCTTCCATATGATCCAGCAATTCCACTGCTGGGTATATACCCAGAAGAACTGAAAGCAAAGACACAAACAGATATATGCACACCAATGTACATAGCAGCATTTTTCACCATTGCCAAAAGTTTGAATCTGCCCCGGTGCCCATCAACAGATGAATGGGTAAGAAAAATGTGGTACATACATACAATGGAATATTGCTCAGCTGCAAGAAGGAATAAAGTGCTTACACATGGAATAACGTGGATGAATCTTAAGACCTTATGTTGAGTGAAGCAAGCCAGGCATTGAAGGATGAACAGTATATGACCTCATTGATTTGAACTGAGGAAAGTAAGCAGTACTCTGAGAACTATTGTTTGAAAGATAGGTTAACAAGGGAGAGAAAGAGAAGAGTAGGCTGTGAGCCATCACCCATAGGGACACAATCTTTGGTAAAGGGATAACTTATCGTTGCATATTGAATGATAGGACAGATCGGTAATGATATTACTAGGTTTGGTGGTGCAGGGTTGACAGGTGGGTAGATTAGGAATGGCAGGTTGGAATACACAAGGTATGTAACTATGAATCTTGTCATTCCATGAGTCAAGACAGGGAAGCGTCATCTGCCCCAGGGGGAATGGGAGGAAGGAACAGAAAAGAACAAACGGGGTATTTAGTGGTCATGGGAAAGGTTTTACATTACCTTACAGTAATGGATGCAGGAAATGGTAAATATCATCAAAACATATTAAACTGTATCATCTAAATTTTAAACTATACTGTAAACTTTGACAATGGTTATTTGATATATTTTACTCTCTGTATAACAGTTATAACAATGCTAACATCCCCCCAAAAAAGGTTTTAATATGGGGTGGGGAAGGGGGAGGGTGTTTGGGTATGGGGGGGCTCTAGTATTCCGTGTGTGATTTTGCTGTGACCTAAAAGTTCTTTGAAATGTAAATGAAAATTTGGGATACTCTAGGGATTAGGAGTGGGAAGGTGTCATGGTACAGTGGACACCCGATAATACAGTGATAAAAGGAAAAAAATATATTTTTTAAAAAAGGGAATTTCTTTTGCTTTTTTTCTCATCTTTTGAATATCCCAATCTCCTAATTATATTTTGTTTGTTTGTTTGTTGTGTTTTTCCTGAGTTTCCTTGTGTTTATCTCTTTCATTTGAGTTTATCATTCTTGTTTCTTTTTCCTATTAGGTGTATTTGGTTATTATATGGGCTAAATGTTCAGGGAATATTTAGATGACAGAAGGGTTACAATGGGGGCTACAGAGGATTATTGGTGGGGGGAGTCTGGGAGGGGGGATTCATGGGAGTAAATTCACTTGAATATACATGAAAGATATATAAAATTGTTCAAATGATCAAAGGATGGGTCACGGTCACAGTGGGTGGACAATCACTCAATAAATGAGGGAATCTGAATTCCCAGTCTGGAGAGCTCTGCCACATTCTCCAAGGGAGCAGCAAAAGTCCTCTGAGTGCAGGGACAGTGTCTGTCAAAAGAGGATGGTCCACTGATGAGTTCTTATTATTGATGACTAGCCTTATGAGTCTTTGCTCTTGTAATTGAAACTTAGCCTACTGTTAAGGGGTGCCTTATGTTTGCCACCTGAGACCCTCCTTCTTGCTCAAATGTGGCCTCTCTCTTAGCCAAACTCAGCATATGAATGAATTACATTCACCCCAATGTGGCACATGATTCCCAGGGATGAGTCCCTCTGGCAATGAGGGATTAATATCATGTGCAAACTGGCAACATGACTGGAAAAAGACCTTGAAGAAAATGGGGAAATGTAAAGTCATATGAGTTCAAGTGGCTAAGGGACTTCAAAGAGAGTCAGGAGATCATCCCAGAGGTAATGCTTATGAACACGGCAGTAGGATCTCATAGAACACCAAATTGTATATCACCCCACACAGAGGGGCTCCTGAGGGCTCTGGAGACACCCAGGTCCTATATAAGTGGGGATATCCCCAGAGACTGACACCTTATTAGTGGGCTCTATTTTGTAATCTGTGCTCCTGAGAGTGACAGAGTTGGACTCAAATAAGTCCTCCCTGAACATGATTCATCAGTCCCTTCTATTCAAACCTATATGTGATGCTGGAGTTTTTAGATGTGCTTCCAGAGACTGGAGCCTCTGGCCTACCTATATGCCAGCTGTGCCTGGAATCTTGGTGGAGCTGCAACTCCTACCCTACAGCTCAATGGACTCATCCAAGTCACCCAGCAAGGAGACAATGATGGATAATGACCATCCCAGGGAATGGAGAGGGCCTGCAGCTGCAGGCAGGATAATCCCACCCACATATCCATGGGAGTCCTCTCTCACTTGTAGATGGAGTGGACATCACCATCCCAGTCTCCTCCGGATTGGGGGAAGAAATATAGACTTGAATGAACTTAATGGTATTCTGTTAAACATATATGGTGATTCTAGCAATGGATGTAATTTTTACAGTGAGGTGGAGCCAGTGACCACTGAGCACTTTCGGGGTAGGGAGGGTAATTGCAGTTGAAATACAGGGGCTTTTTCAGGACTTGGGAGTTGTCCTGAGTGCCGTTGTGGTGATGGATGTAGGCCATTTTAAATCAGCACACACCTTTCAGAACAGTGTGTGAGAGAACATGGGCTAAAATGTGAACTGTGTTCTATGCTTGGTGGCAAGGCACCAGGATGTGTATATCCATTGAGTGCAATGAGCCAGAGTGATGAAGGATGTTTGTGTGGATGTTGTGGGAGGTGTGGAGGTGGGGAACATGGGAATTCCTGTAATTTCTGTGTAATATTTAGGTAATCTAATCACCTTAAAATATATATATATATAAAATAAATAAATAAATAAATTCATATATCTAAATGACTATTGAATGGATAAAGAAATAATGATATCCATGGCCTAGGACATCAATAAAGTGTTAAAATACACCATAAACTAATATATAGCATAAGATGGGTAAATGAACATGTAGCAGTTGGATATCATTATGATTTCCAAAAATAGATATTGGATTATGCTTGTAAACTGGTCTGTTAATCTGGGCATGATTAAGTTATGATAAGGGCGTTGACTGGCCCAGAGTCCATAGGGCATTGAGCCCTGCTCTTTGGTAGGTGGGGTCTTATACATAAAAAGACATGGCAAAGGACAGAGCTGGAGCAGTTTTTGATGTTGGATTTCTGATCATCAGGGACAGAGGCCCCAGGGAAAAGAGAGAAGATATTCACCTGAAATTTCAGATCTGGCCTTGTGGAGAGAAGCAAAGCTTAGAGAGCCTCATAGTCTACAGCTGACGTTGTGGAGGAATCAGAGGAGATGAGCCCAGAGAGAAATGCAGCCCTGGGAAGTGTGGAAACCAAGAAGTCTGAACACTTGCAAATGTCAGCAGCTGTCTTGCTCCTAGACAGGGTAACAGACTTTGGTGAAGGAAGAAATTTATGCTTAGTGGCCTGGTAAGTGTAGGCTTCTACCCCAAATAAATACCCTTTATAAAGACCAACAGATTTCTGATATTTTGCATCAGCACCCATTTGGCTGACTAATACAGGATATAAAATGTTTTAAAATACATTATTTGCCAAGTCAATAACAAATAATAAGTGCAGATTTGGGAAGGCAAGCAAAAGTGTTATAATTTCCCCAGTAAACTTTAAAGAATATTAAAGACTGCATCTCATCCAAATAAATAGAAGAAAAAGAAATTGAACAAAAATAGTCCAAAACAAAATACTCAGGATTTCCTGGGTTGCCATTCTGGCCTTTGTTCTGGGGCCACCTAACTCGTGCATCTTTGGAAGCTGCACCTTTCTTATACTTCAGAAGCCTGATGGTTCCAGTGTTGTTTTATCGGCTTTTGTTTTGTCCCCATCATAAATCAAGTGCTGTTTCACTTCCCCATTTCCTAGTTATGAAGTCACCAAACTGAAAGTGATGCTTTTTTGAAGCAAGAAGGATCATGAATATTACAACAAATAAAAAGGATATATTTTTGGGCTTCGCAAATTGAACACTCAGAAAATTGATATTGGATCTTTCCTCTTTTCTAATGATTGCATTGAATTCTATAAATTTACCTCTAAGCACTGCTTTTGCTGCACCCCACAAACTATGAAGAAACATAGGACATTAAGAAGCAGAAAGAAGAACATAACAAGATTGTGAGTGAAGCTATATCCACATCCACAACAGCATAGACTTAAGATGAACAAAGAGAATGTAAGAAAGTTGGGAAAATATGTTCTCTGGCAACAAGCATTGTTTCCTCAAGATAATGCTTCTATGAATGTCACTTCACTTTGAAGGAATTTGCATCATGCTTACCTATGCATAAGGAAATCTATGTAAGGTAAAAAGAATGAAGCCAATGAATTTTGACTCTTTTCCCCACATGCTAGTCCTACCCTTTAAGTGTAATTAGTATGAAGTTTTCCTGGAAATTCAAACTCATGAGATACCTGAGAAATAATATTTCAGAGAAAGCATTTGGGATTTCATGTATTTGGGAAAGCTAGAGTCAAATCAAAGAAATATGCAGGATTAAAACCCTGTGTACGTAAGGAATTCTGAAATCCTCAGCCAGGGATTAAATCTCATTGAGGATGAAATAGTCATACATTAGTAAGTGTTGTAATGAACATGGGAATGCTTCCATCTGAAACCGAACTCATGGAATATGAGAAAATTCAAACTAGAGTGAAACCATATGAGTGTCCTGGATGTCACAGTCATTTTTTTACTCCCCATTTTAAAACCATACAGGGGAACAAGCATAGAAATGTAATACATGTGGGAAAGTTTTCAACCTGAAGGAAAACCTCTTTATTGATCAGAAAATTCTTACTAAAGAGAAATCTTATATATGTGGGAAAGCTTTAATTCAAATGTCAAATCTCAGATACAAGAGATTTCCTACTGCAAAGAAATCCTGTGCATGTAAGGCATGTGAAAAAGCCTTTAGGTACAAATCATATCTCACTGAAAATGAAAAAACTCATAGTTGACAGAAAAAAAAATGAATATAAAGAATGCAGAAAAGCTTTCAGCCAAAAGCAATAGTTAATTGAACATCAGAGGATTAATTCTGAAGAAAAACCCTATATATGCAATGAATATGGAAAAGCCTTCAACCTGAAGGAAAAAATCATTAACCATCTGACAATACATACTGGAGAGAAACTGTAAGAATGTGTTGGATGTGGGAAAGCTTTCATTCAGAAATCAAGCTTCATTACACACCAGAGAAGACAAAGTGGATAGAAACCCTATATATGTAAGGAATGTGGGTAAGCCTTCAGTAGCAAATCAAATCTCACTGACCATTAGAATATACATAGAGGAAGGGAACCCTATATATGTAAGGAATGTGGAATAGACTTCAGCCAGAGGCAGTATTTCATTATACATTACAACATTCATACTGGAGAGACACCCTGTGAATGTTTTGAATGTGAATCTCCAAAGAGTCTCCACCTCCAGTCTGTGCAAATTGTTGCCAATCATTTATGGAAGTGGCTGTGACTGTGCAATTCAGGATATCTTTTTCCTCTTGCAAAAGTGCACTTGCAGTTTGTTCTGAGATCTGCTCCTTCCACATCTTCTTCCACAGTCACCTGTGTTCAATTTTTTACCACTAATTTATGCATCAGAACTTGATATTTCTCTTAGTTTATGTAAAGTTGGGCTCTCCACTTATTTCTTTCTTTTTTTTTTTTTTTTTAGCAATATAGAAAAAAGCTTTTACTTAAATGCCAATAGTAACATTGCAAACAAAAGTCTAAAAACCAATTCAGGGTTTTGATCTAATAGTAATTTTTTTTTTATAAATATATATGCATATATGTGTATTTGCTTACAAAAATGTTATTTATATATATTTCATATTTTCCTAGTTGTTTACACTGATTGTTCAATCCATTACATTCTGGGTAAGCATTTAAAACATTACCTTTTTAAAAATAATGCTGCCCAATATTGTAGTATTTTCTTATAAGGCACCCTAACCATTGACATTTTTTCAGTTTCTTCACCTGATTCTGATGTGGATTCAAGTTTAACAGCCACTGAACTACAGTGACCTGCTTTCTACTTAACTCCAATTTTCTTTATTATTTTAAATCAGAAATGATCCTTTCATAATTTGATGATATACTTCTAATCTCACGTATTTTAAGAAGTTAGAAAATTTATTTATATTCTTAAGTTGTACTCCTATATTTTTCTCATACGTGATAGGGTGTGGGATGGATGAAACTAAAGAATGCATGTATTTACAAGCAGAAATGTGTACTTAAAATATCTGCTAATGTAGATAATTCTGAGAAAGGAGGAATGAGGGTTTCAGCTAGAGAAGGAATTTGACTGTTTGCCATAACACACATCAATTACTTTTATGCTCTTTGCACAGATAATTTGGTTATAATTAAAAAGAAATTATGAAAACAGTACACAATGAAATCATACAAGTTGTTGGTTTGAATATATCAATTTTTATCTTCAACATTCCTTGTGTGGGGCATTTCCCCTCACCCTTTGCTAATAGAGTCCCCTATAAAGGAAAAGTGCTCACTCCCCTCGGCCCTCTTCCCAGCTGCCTGGACGGGTGGGGGACTCCCACAGCAAGAGTGAGCACAGAGCACAAGGAGCATGGATGGAACCATGTGTAGGTCACACTATTCTCTACACGTGTCCCGTTAGAGGGCTGTTCACACCAAAGTAGAAGATGGACTTCCTGATGCTTACCATCTGAGAATACATACTGGAGAAAAACCCTATGAATGTGATGGATGAGGGAAAGCTTTCATTCAGAATCAAGCCTCATTACACACCAGATGTAACCACTGGGGAATTTGATGTAATTATGAATTCAAAAATATAATTGGATCTTGCTTGTAAAGTGACCTGTTAATCTGGGCATGATTGGGGCGTTGACTGGGCCATGTCTGTAGGAGTTATGCCCCCACCCTTTAGTGGGCAGGGGAATCGAATATAAAAGGCATGGCAAAGGACAGTGGAAGCAGTTTTTTTGAGAAGCAGTTTTGATGTTGGAGAAAAGGCCCCAGAAAAATAGAAGTGAGCTGACTGCCTGATAGTCTACAGCTGACCTTGTGGAGGAACCAGAAGAGCTAAGCCCTGAGAGAAATGCAGTCCCAGCAATAGAGGAACACCAGAAACCTGAACTCTGGCAATTGTCAGAAGTGGTCTCGCTCCAACACATGGCAATGAATTTTGGTGAGAAGAAACTTAATGCTTTATGGCTTGGTATCTGTGGACTTCCACCCCAAATAAATACCCTTTATAAAACTAACCCATTTTTTTTTTTGGCATTTCACATTAGTACCCTTCTGGCTGACTAACATAGAATTTGGTACAGAGGATGGGGAAGTGCTTTTGCATATACCAAATTGTTGGGACGGTTTTATAAATGGGTAAGGGTTACCCTTTGGAGGAATTGTGAAATGCTTGATGGAAAAGGCCTAGATCATTTTGAAGAGACAGTTGATAGTCATATGGATGCTAAAGAGACTTTATATGATGCCTTAGAAGTAAATGATGAAACTATTATTGGAAACTGGAGGAAAGGCGATCCATGTTTTAAAGTTGCAGAGAACTTAGAAAGATTAACTCCTGGTGTTATATGGAAGACAGAATTTGAAAATGGCAAACTGGAGCATTTAGCTGAAGAACTTTCAAAGGTAAACTCAGAGAATGTGGTTTGGTTTCTACTTGCAGCTTATAGCAAAATACTAGATAAGCAAAATACACTAAGGACTGAGCTATTGGGCACAAAGAAAACAGAAACTGAATCTGGAATTTCCAAGTTTCTAGAAATCAAATTCCCAGATTAAAATGCCCCATTTGAAGACTTTACTAAACTTGAAACTTGTAAATCAGAATTGAAGATGCAGTTATCTAGGAAAGATTTGTGGAAAGTCTTACTGTCTGCTGGTTTTGACCCCTGCTTTCTGCATGCTAAACCAACAAAGTGTTTGAGAAAGCTGTATGAACAAAACCTCTGTCAGTTTGGACAAAAGAGAACATGGAAAGGAGAGATTGAAGGAGAATCAACTTTAAGAAGAAAACCGTGTAAGCAGAGATCTGGACTTAAGACACCTCCTTGGGCCAAGAGAGGAGCCCCACCCATGTGTACAGAGAGGGTGAGTTTGCCCCTAGATTTGAATATGGTGGATGGTCTTACCAGGTGTTCTGTGCAAGTTTTGATGCCCCATAGTGCAGAGAGTGTGAGTTTTCCCCACCAGATGAAGAGGGTGGATGTCCCCACCCAATGTTCTGGGACAGTTCTGCCCAGGGTACAGAAAGGCTGGAGCACATTCTTCAAAAATTAGGACGGTTGAGGTCAACACCCCATAGAGGGGTGTACCTGTCCCCCATGGACTAGAGAATGCCAGGTGGTCCACCCATTGCTATGAGTGAGTTGAACCTGTATGCCACAGGTTAGGGAACACCAGGTGGTCAACTTGTTGTTCTGAGAGGGTTGAGCCTGTATGCCAAAGGTTAGGGGGAATGTTATCTTCACCTCACTGTACTAGGGGGGCTAAAACTCTAACCCAAAGATTGGGTTAGGTGTGGCAATCACCCGAACACTCTTGGGTGGTGATGTCTGGAGCTTGGTCAACACCCAGATGCTTGATGAGGGTGGAAACAAGATAGTGGCCATTGGGCAAGCCTGTGGAAAGGGTGGGTCCCCATGTGGCCCCAAGGAGAAAAAACCATCTTAGGAATGACTCAGACATTGAAATCAAGTGGAGGATGTACTGCAGGTTTACTGAATTGTAGAAGATTCATGACTCATGTTTTTCATCCCAATTTCTCCTTATGATATTGAAAATGTTTATCCTTTTTCTTTCCATTTGTGTATTAGAAGCACGTAAATGGTTTTGTAAGTTTCAGAGGTCGATAGCAGAAGGGACTTTGCCTGAAGACAAACTGTATTTCTTTAAAATGCCTATGATATGATTTTGAACTTGAATTGTTACTCATTTAAATTTTTTGAGAATTGTAATATATTTTTGGAAATCAGAGGGTGGAAATTAACCATTGGGGAATTTGACATAATTATGAATTCCAAAAATACAATGGGAACATGCCTGTAAACTGATCTGTTAATCTGGCATTGGTTATGGCATTGACTGGGACATGTCAGGAGGGCATTGAACCCTCCCCTTAGTGGTTGGGTGAGTCGAATATAAAAGGCATGGCAAGGTGCCTATCACCCCACTCAGTGGGGTTCCTGAGAGCTCCGGAGACACCCTGGTCCTATATAAGGGGGGATAGCCCCAGAGACTGATGCCTTATCAGTGGGTTCTATTTTGTAATCTGTGCTCCTGAGAGTGACAGAATTAGACTCAAATAAGTCCTCCCTGCACATGGTTCACCAGTCCCTTCTATTCAAACCTACATGTGATGCTGGAGTTTCTTAGGTATACTTCCAGAGACTGGAGCCTCCCACCTACCTATGTGCCAGGTGTGCATGAAATCTAGGTGGAGCTGCAACTCCTACCCTACAGCTCAATGGACTCATCCAAGTCACCTGGTGAGGAGACAACGATGGGAAATGGCCATCCCAGGGAATGGAGAGGGCCTGCATCTGCAGGCAGGATCATCCCACCCACCATATCCATGGGATATAAGCCCTCTCTCACTTGGAGTTGGAGTGGACATCACCATCCCAGTCGCCTCTGGATTGGGGGAAGAACTATGGACTAGAGTGGACTTGATGGTATTCTCTTGCTCACATATGGTGATTCTTGCAATGCAAGAAATTATAACAATGAGGTGGAGCCAGTGGCCACTTGACAGTTTTTGGGTAGGGAGGGGATGAGCAGTTGAAATACAGGGGCTTCTTTGGGAGTTGGAGGTTGTCCTGAGTACTGTTGTGGCAATGGATGTAGGCCATTTTAAATCAGCACACACCACTCAGAACTGAGTGGGAGAGAGTGTGGTCTACAGTGTGAACTGTGGTCTATGGTTGGTGGCAAGGCTCCAGGATGTGTAAGTTCATTGAGGTTGGTGGGCCACACTATGGGAGATGTTTGTGTTGGATGTGGTGGGAGGTGTGGGAGGTGGGCAACATGGGAATCCGAGTGGGTTCCGTATAATATTTTAGGTAATCTAAGCACCTCTTAAAATATATGTATATATATATATATAAAATAACATTTTTGTAAGCAAATACACATATATGCATATATATTTATATATCATTTTACAAATGTTTGTATGTATTGTGAGAATTTTGATTTTTAACCATAATAAAAAAAAAAAAAAAAAAAAAAGGCATGGCAAGGGACAGTTGAAGCAGTTTTTTTTGAGAAGCAGTTTTGATGTTGGAGATAAGGCCACAGAAGAAGAGAAGTGTACCATATGCCTGATAGTCTGACCTTGAGGAACCAGAAGAACCAGAAGAGCTAAGCCCAGAGAGAAATGCAGCCTTGGAAAGAGAGGAACACAAGAAGCCTGAATGCTGGCAAATGTTGGCAGCTATCTGGCTCCAACACGTAGCAATGAACTTTGGTGAGAAGAAAGTTATTGCTTTATGGCCTGGTATCTGTGGACTTCTACCCCAAATAAATACCCTTTATAAAGGCTAACCCATTTTTGGTATTTCACATCAGTACCCCTTTGGCTGACTAATACACCAGAGAAGACAAATTTGAGAAGAACCCTATATCTGTAAGGACTGTAGTAATCCCTCCAGTAGCAAATCAAATCTCACTGACCATGAGAAAATTCATAGTGGAGGAAAACCCTATATATGTAAGGAATGTGGAATAGCCTTCAGCCAGTGGCAGTGTGCCATTAAACATTACAACATTCATACCAGAGTGAAACCCTGTGAATATAATGAATGTGAATCTCCAAATAATCTCCACCTCCACTCTGTGCAACTTGTTGCGAATCTTTTAAGGAAGTGGCTGGGACTGTGAAATTCAGGATGTCTTTCTCCTCAGGAAAAGTGCACTTGAAGTTTGTTCTGAGATCTGCTCCTCAAATATATTCTTCCACACTCATCTATGTTCAATTTGTTACTACTAATTTATGCATCAGAACTCGAGATTTCTCTTAGTGTATGTAAAGATGGGCTTTCCACTTATTTCAAATTGTCCTGGTTGTTTTCACTGGTTCTTCAGTCCATTACATTCTGTGTAAGCATTTAAAAAATTATCATTTTAAAATTAATGCTGCCCATTATTGTAGAATTTTCTTCTAAGGCACACCAGCCATTTTATATTTTTTTCAGTTAGTTCAGCTGATTCTGATATGAATTCAAGTTTAACATCCAGTGAACTACAGTGGCCTGCTTTCTATGTAACTCCAATTTTCCTTATTATTTTAAATCAGAAATGATCCTCTCATAAATGGATGATATACTTCTAATCTCAAGTATTTTAAGAAGTCAGAAATTTTATTTATGTTATTAATTTGTACTCCAATATTTTTCTCATATGTGATAGGTTGTGGGATGGATGAAACTATAGAATGCATGCATTTACAAACAGAAATGTGTACCCAAAATAATATGCCAATGCAGATAATTCTGAGGAAAGCAGAATGGGAGTTGAGGCTAGAGAAGGAAGTTTGCTGTTTGCCATAACAGACATAAATTATTTTTATACTCTTTGCATGGATAATTTGGTTATAATTTAAAAGAAATTATGAAGATAGTACACAATGAAATCATACATAGTGGTTCATTTGAAGATATTGATTTGTATCTGCAACATTACTGGGGGAGCACTTCCCCCCACCCTTTACAAATACAGGCGCCCATAAAGGAAAAGTGCTCACTCACCTTGGCACCCTTCCCAGCTGCGTGGACGGGTGGAGGCTTCCCTTAGCAACAGTGAACAGGGACCACAAGGAGCATGGATGTGACCATGTGAAGGCAAAACTGCTCTCTACCAGTGTCCAGTTAGAGTGTCCAGTTAGCACCACAGGAGAAGACAGACTTCCTGTGGCTTACACCACAGTGAAGACATGCTAGAGTGACTCACATCACTAACTGAGGCTGCGAGTTCTTAGCAGGACTTTCTCCCGGTCCTCCTTTGCACATCCACAAACTATGATGATGATTTTCATTGGGACACTAAGAGTTTGGTTCCAAACAGAACAGTGCTTCTCTGGCGTGGGGAAATGCAGTCAACCCATGTTACATTCCTACTTCTTCAGCTGTTCATCAGCTTCTTCCCATCCAACCCCTATGTTCTCTTCTGGGATTGGAGAGGTCTGCATCATGTTCAACTCTGTTCAAAATGTTTTGAAAATGTTATATTTAATTAGTCTGAGAAATATCTGGCATCTGCACCCTCTGAAGTTTTCTGCAAACATGGCACTATCTCACAACATAACTTCTATTCTTGTCCTCCCTAGATCCCAGGACTTTCTAGGATCCCATACTATTTATTAGGCTCACTGACTTAATGTTGTTCATTCTGTTGATTTTATTGCTGTACCCAATGCTTTAATGTGAATTTTGACATTTCCTTCCTGACAAAAACACTTTTCATCTTGGTATTGCTCTTTCTTTAGCCACCCCAATATTGGAGAAGGTGAATGTACAACTGGAAGCAGGAGATCTGAGTCTGTGTCTGAGGTCCAGTAGCGGTAGAATAAGAGCAGCCTCCTGAGAGGGTCCATGATGGAAACCAAGGGAAGAAGGGAAGGGCAAAAGGAGCAGGAGCAGGAAGTTTCCTGTCTGTGCCCTAACTACACTGCTGCACCAGACCCCAGGTCCCATGCTTTTAACTGCCACTGCCCACCTGGCCAACCACTTCCTGAGGCAGATACATCATAGTGGGGCATCTGTGACTTTACTCTAGTCCCCAAACCATGTGACTCCCCTGCCTGACTCCCTGTTTGTAGGCCTTTCTGGCCAAGTCCACTTCCTTGTCTGTCTTACCAGTAATCATTACTGCCTAGCCTGGAGACAATCACAGTTTACAGGTGAATTCAGTAGGCAGCAGCATCACACTGCCATTTGGGAACAGGGCATCTCTCCAACACTGTGCCCCTGTTTGAGTGTGCCAAGTGCTGCCAATGCAAAATACCAGAAATAACTTGTCTTTTATTGGAATTTATTAGGGTTAAAGCTTACAGTTATGAGGCTGTCAAAATGTCCAAATCAAGGCATCATCAAAAATGCAGTCTTAGCAAGGGTGAGCTGCTCCATGACTCATGCCAAGGCAAAATGTTGGGCTTGCCTGTCTCCCTCTGCCTTCTCTCCCAAACTCACTTTCTCTCTGAGCCCAACAGTGGGCCATCATACACAATTGCTCACACTTCTCCTTTCTCCTCTGGCCTGGATGTCTTCAGCTTCAAGCTGCTCCATGACTCTAGCCTGTGGGTTCTCCCTCAGCCACTCAGGGTTTCTGTGTCTTCCACATTTGTAGGATATCCTGGAGCCCTCTCCCATATGGCAGGGTAAACATGGCAGCAATCTTTCTCTTTGTGTTCCATGTATGTAAGTATTCATCACAATAATTGGGGTCTATACTGGTGCCTGAAATGTAATCAGAGGCCCTTAACTAAACTGAAGCACTCTAACAAAAAATGACCTAATCAAAACGTCCGTTATCTGAATCTACCAAAATGTCCTACATACAAAAGGCGTACACACACAGCAATCGGTCAAAAAAATATATTTTTCTGGGGTCCACACAAGACTCAAATAAGAGTATTAACCCAGGACATAGGGATCAGGAGGGGTCTCCTAAGTCTGGGAGTAATGGGAAGTCATGAAACAGTGGCTGTACTTTGGGTGTGGCCCTCATTGTGCAAAATGGGGTGTTGACCCCCATTACACTGGTCCTTAAAATGGTCCCAAGAAGAACTCAATATACAGGGCTTTCTCTACCAAATCTTAGCTCCAAGATCAGGTGTGTAACTTGAGAAGTGTGCCATTATTCCCATCCCCAGAGCCAGAGCACACAGATTTTGCCTGGGGAGTGGGGCAGGAAGCAGGCTGTAAAACTGAAAGCCCCTAATTTCTTCTCCAAAGAACTGATTACATTTACAACAGAATGGAGAAATTCAACCTAAGGGTGTTGTCAAAAGCAGAGGAGATCATCCATGGCGTGAGATTAAATTAATCTAAACCCTTCAGGAAGAAGTGAAATACATACTTTTACAGATGAGTAAAATCTAATAAAGTCATACTTCCAGGAAGAGGGCAGACTAGTAATACACGGGAATCTCTTCCCCAGAAAAATAGCTAGAGAACAGGGTGACACCATGCCAAAATACATCTTCTAGGGTTTACAACAGCAGGTGCAGTCTGCACACAACCCAAAGGAGAGTGGGGCAAAACAGGGAAATCACAATGACAGAACCAGAACTGAGGTATTGAACCAGCAGTGCTTGCTGCTGCCAGTGCCCTCCACAACACCCTTTAGAATTCTCGGGCCCCTGGGCCTGAGACTACAGACAAAGTGGGCTCCAGGGATCTACCACTTCTGGAAAGGGTATAGAGAGGGACACTGCCTTAGGCTGACTCAGGCTCTGACCTGCAAATTGTGCTGCAGAGCCTCATGGAACCTTCCACATGGTGGTTTGCTCTGGGAGCCTAGGAAGGACTGGAGAAATCCGACCCTTGCAACCTTTTCTAGCCTGAACTAATTGCTGAGGACTCCAAAGGAGAGGGGAGAGAGAGCCGGGTGCTTACCCAGCTTTAGACTCACAGGTTTGGTCTTCCCTGTCCCAAGAGCCCTTCCAGGCTGGGTGGAGCTGCACTGTTGTTTGCCTGCAAGAGGCTAAAGATATACAAACCTCCCAATCTCCTGCAGTACTAACAGGGACTGATTATTGAGGATTCAGAGGAGTGAGTATATATTTCCCAGCTGGGAAAAGGGATGGAGCTACCAGAGAAGACTGGAGAACTGTCTCATAAAGTTTGAATTAAAAGGCTCTTAGCCCCCAGACAGGAAACTCTACCACATTGATCTAGTCTGTGTCACAATAAATACCCTCTGACCAGGCCTTGAATTGAGAGCTGCCAATGAGCACCATCCCCTGGTAGACCAAGGAAGTGCACATAAGAAAATTAATAAGTAGGAGAGGATTTTCCTGGCCACTATAGCTTCCCTGCCCAAGAGAACCTACAACCAATTACTGGGTCCAGTGCCCAGCTTTGAGCAACCTGAAGGACAATCCAAACAATCAAGGTTGAGCCAAAAATCAAAGAGCTGTGGTAACTCAGAGCTTCCTGCCACTAAATCCCTATTAAAGTAAAGAGATAGATCATCTAAATAAAATACAACCTAACCAGATGCCTAAACACAAGGAAAAAATTAAGAGCCATACTAAGAAAATAGAAGACATGGCTCAAGAAAAGGAGTACATTAAAGTCCCAGAATAGCTGCAGACTATGAGAGAACTAATTAGTGAGATGAGCACAAATTTCCAAAATCAAATTCATGAGATGAAAGGCAATATAGTTAAAGAGATAATTGACATCAAGAAGACATTGAGTGAATGCAAAGAAGAATTTGAAATCCTGACAGAAAAGTAATGGAGTTCATGGGAATGAAAGCACAATAGGTGAAGTCAAAAACACATTTGAGGGATACAACAGCAGACTCGAAATGATAGAAGGAAGAATAAGTGATACCGAACACAGAGCAGATAAAATTGAAGAAAGAAATGAACAGAGAGAGAAAAGAATGGAAAAAATTGAGCAGGAGTTCAGAGAGTTGAATGATAACACAAAACACCACAACATACGTGTCATGGGAGTTCCAGAAGGGGAAGAGAAAGGTAAAGGGGCAGAACGAGTATTTGAGGTAATAATAGCTGAAAATTTCCCAATTCTCACAAAAGAAATGAACTTACTTGTCCAAGAATCACACCATACCCCTGTGAGTATAAATCCAAATAGACCTATGCCAAGACACATACTATTCAGAATGTCAAATGTGAAAGATAAAGAGAAAATTCTCAGAGCAGCAAAAGGGAAGCAAATGATCAAGTACCAAGGATGTCCAGTAAGACTTAGTGCAGATTTCTCTTCAGAATCCATGGAGAAGAGAAGACAGTTGGATGATACAATTAGGAAACTGAACGAGAAAAACTGCCAGCCGAGAATTCTTTATCCAGCAAAACTGTCCTTCAAATATTGAGGTGAGTATAAAAAATTAAAAAACCAACAGAAACTAAGAGACTTTGCAAAAAAGAATCCTCCTTTGCAGGAAATATTAAAGGAAGCCATAGAACCTGAAAGAAAGTACAGGAGAGAGTGGTTTGGAGGATTGTATAGAAGAAAGAAAAGAGAAAGGATAACCAAAAGAGTAAAAAGAGAGGCAAAAAACAAGATGGCATATGAAAACCAAAGTATACAATGGAGGAAATAATTAGTGCATTTTCAGTAATATCATTGAATGTGAATGGATTAAATTCTCCAATTAAAAGATACAGGCTGAAAGAATGGATTAAAAACATGAGTCATCCATATGCTGCTTACAAGAAACTCACCTCAGACTCAGGAATACAAACCAGCTGAAAGTACAAGATTGGAAAAAGATATTCCACATGAATAGTAAAGAGAAAAGAGCAGGTGTAGCTATATTAATATCAGACAAAACAGACTTTAAAAGCAAAAAAGTGATAAGAGATACAGTAGGCCATTATATATTAATAAAAGTGATGATCCTCCAAGAAGATATAACAGTCAGAAATATCTATGCACCTAACCAGGGTGCCCCAAAATATATGAACCAAACTCTGTCAAAACTGAAGTAAGTAATAGACATTTCTACAATAATCTTTAGAGATTTCAACACCTCTGTCACATCATTAGATAGAACAACTAGACAGAAGATCAACAAGGGAACAGAGAACTTAAACAATATGATAAACAAGTTAGAACTAACAGACATATACAGAGCACTGTATCCAAACTCACCGGGTTATACATTCTTCTCAAGTGCCCATGGATATTTCTTCAGGATAGACCACATGTGAGGTCACAATTCAGCTCTCAATAAATATAAAAAGATTGAAATTATACAAAGCAACTTCTCAGATCATAATGGAATGAAGCTAGAAATCAACAACCAACAGGAAAAAAGTAAATTTGCAAATGTGTGGAAATGTGTGGAGATGAGTGAAATCAATAAATATATTGACACAAAAGAAAATGAGAATACAATGTATCAAAACTTATGGAATCCAGCGAAGGCAGTCTTGTGAGGGAAATTCATCGCCCTAAATGCCTACATTAAAAAACAAGAAAGAGCTAAACACAAAGATTTATCTGAACAACTAGAGAAACTAGAAAAAGAACAGCAAACCAATCCCAAAGCAAACGGAAGGAAATAAATAATAAAGATTAGAGTAGAAATAAATGAAATTGAGAAGAGAAAAGCAATAGAGAAAATCAACAAAACCAAAAACTGGTTCTCTGAGAAGATCAATCAAATTGATAAATCCCTCGCTAGACTAACAAAGAGAAAATGAGAGAAGATGCAAATAAACACAATCAGAAATGAAAGTGGGAAATTACAAATAGCCTCATAGAAATAAAAAGAATCATAGGATATTATGGGAAACTATATGCCAACAAACTAGACAAACTAGATGAAATGGACAAATTTCTAGAAACACATAACCAACCTACACTGTCGCTACAAGAAATACAAGAACTTAAAAAGCCAATAACAACAAGGAGATTGAATCCATCATCAAAAATCTCCCAGCAAAGAAAAGCCCAGGACAAGAAGGCTTCACAGGTGAGTTCTACCAAGCATTTCAAGAAGAATTAACACCAATCCTTTTTAAACTCTTCCAAAAAATTGAAGAGGAGGGAAAATTACCCAGCACATTTAATGAAGCCAATATCACCCTATTACCAAAGCCAGTAAAGATTCCATGAGGAAAGAAAATTACAAACCAATCTCTCTAATGAAAATAAACTCAAAAATTCTCAACAAAATACTTGCAAATAGAATCCAACAGCATATCAAAAGACTTATACATCACGACCAAGTGGGATTTATTCCTCCTATGCAAGGCTGGTTCCACATAAGAAAATCAATCAATGTAATACACCACATTAACAAATTGAAGTAATAAAACCACATGATCATCACAATAGATGCAGAAAAGTCATTCGACAAAATCCAACATCCTTTTTGGATAAAAATACTTCAAAAGGTAGGAATAAAAGGAAAATTCCTCAATATGATAAAAGGCATATATGAAAACTCCACAGCCAACATCATACTCAAAGGGGAAAGGTTGAAAGCTTTCCCTCTAAGATTGGGAACAAGACAAGGATGCCCACTTTCAACATTGTTATTCAACATTGTACTAGAAGTCATGTACTAGGGCAATTAGACATGACAAAAAAATTAAAGGCGTCCAAACAGGAAAGGAGGAAGTAAAATTATCACTGTTGGCAGATGACATGATCCTGTACTTAGAAAATCCTGAAGTACCCACGACAAAGCTACTTGAACTAATAAATGAGGTAAGCAAAGTGGCAGGATACAAGATCAACACGCAAAAATCGGTGTGTTTTGTACATTAGTACTGAACAACCTGACGAGGAAGTCAGGAGGAAAATTCCATTTTCAATAGCAACAAAGAGCCTCAAATAACTAGGAGTTAATTTAACCAAATATGTACAGGACCTATATGCAGAAAACTACAAAACAATGCTGGAAGAAATGAAAAAAGACCAAAACAAATGGAAAGATATTCCATGTTCATGGATTGGAAGAATAAATATTGTGAAGATGTCAATCTTGCCCAAATTGATTTACAGATTCCATGAAATACCAATAAAAATCCCAACAGCTTACTTTACAGAATTAGAGAAGGCAATTACCAAATTCATCTGGAAGGGTAAGTGCACCTGAATTGCCAAAAGCATTCTGAAAAAGAAGAGCAATGTGGGAGGAATTTCACTGCCTGGCCTTGAAACATATTACAAAGCAACAGTGGTCAAAACAGTATGGTACTAGCATAAAGATAGACATATTGATCAGTGGAATAGAATTGAGAACCCAGAAATATACCCTCACCTACACAGTCAATTTGTTTTTGACAAACCTACCAAGCCAACACTAATGGGAAAAAACCATCTCTTCAACAAATGGTGTTGGGAGAACTGGATATCTATAACCAAAAGAATGAAAGAGCAACCTTATCTCACCCCCTATGCAAGAATCAACTCAAAATATATCCAACATTTAAATATAAAAGCCAGGACCATAAAATTTCTAGGAGAAAATGTAGGGAAACCTCTTCAAGATCTCGTAGTAGATGGTGGTTTCTTGGACTTTACACCCAAAGCACATGCAACAAAAGAAAAAATAGATAAATGGAACCTCCTCAAAATTAAACACTTTTGCACCTAACAGGACTTTCTCAGAAAGGTGAAAAGGCAGCCAACACAATGGGAAAAAACATTTGGAAATCACATATCTGTTAAGGGTTTAATATCTAGGATACGTAAAGAGGTGTTACAACTCAACAATGAAAAGACAAATGACCCAATTAAGAAATGGGCAAGGGAATAGACAAGTCTCCAAAGAAGAAATACAAATGGCAAAAAACCACATGAAGAAATGCTCAACATCACTCATGATTAGGGAAATGCAAATCAAAACTAAAATGAGATGCCATTTTACTCCTATCAGAATGGTCACTATTTAAAAGACAGAGAACTACAAGTGTTGGAGAGGATGTGGAGAGATAGGAACACTTCTTCACTGTTGGTGGGAACGCAGAATGATACACCCACTATGGAGGATTTTTTGGTAGTTCCCAAAGAAGTTGAATGTAGACTTGCCACGTGACCCTGTGATACCACTACTGGGTATATATCTAGAAGAACTGACAGCAGTGACATGAACAGACATCTGCACACTGATGTTCATAGCAACATTATTCACCATTGTTAAAAGTTGGAAACAACCCAGGTGTCCATCAAATGATGAATGGATAAACAAATTGCGGTCTATTCACATGATGGAATATTATGCAGTTCTACGAAGAAATGAAGTCTTAAAGCATATGGCAACATGGATGAACCTGGAGGACACTATGTTGAGTGAAGCAAGCCAGACTAAAAAGGACAAATAGTGTAAGAATGCATTACTATGAACCAAATATATTGTGTAACATCCTGTTTGATCCAAAAAAATTTTTTTATATATCCATTACATTTAATTGAGAAAAGTATATATATATTCATTTGTGTTTTCTTTTTAGTTTATAATTGTTTATATTTTCAATTATTAAATGTACAAATAAATTTTCAAAAAAAATAAAATTAAAAAAATAATCAGATCAAACACCATAACAACAAACTAATAAGTTTGCTAACAGCAACTCACTTTAAAAGAAATGTGAAAGAATATTCTTCAGGCAGAAAGAAAATAATCTCAGAAGGTTCAATGTTCAGGATGGATCAAAGAACAATATCTCTTAATTAAATCCACATATCTAAATGACTATTGAATGCGTAAAGTAATAATGATATCTATGGCCTAGGACATCAATAAAATGTTAAAATACACCATAAAATAATATGTAGCATAAGATGGGTAAATGGATATGTAGCAGTTTGATATCGTTAGGAATTCCAAAAAGATATTGGATTATGCTTGTAAACTGGTCTCTTAATCTGGGCATGATTAAGTGATGATAAGGGCATTGGCTGGGCCTAAGTCGGTAGGGTATTGAGCCCTGTGCCTTATTGGGTGGGGTCTCAAACATAAAAAGACTTGGCAAAGGACACAACTGGAGTAGTTTTGATATTGGAGTTCTGATGAGCAAGGACAGAAAGCCCTGGGAAAAAGAGACAAGCCATTCAACGGACAGTTCACAGATCACCTTGTGGTGAGAGGCAAAGCTTAGAGAGCCTCATAGTCTACCATTGACTTTGTGGAGGAAACAGAGGAGCTGAGCCCAGAGAGAAATGCAGTCCTGGGAAGAGAGGAACCCAAGAAGCGTGAACCCTGGCAAACGTCAGCAGCTCTCTTGCTCCAAGATGGGGTAACAGACTTTGGTGAAGGAAGAAACTTATGCTTCATGGCGTGGTAACTGTATGCTTCTACCCCAAATAAATACCCTTTATAAAGACCCAGAGATTTTTGGTCTTTTGCATTAGCACAACTTTGCCTGACTAATACAGTATATAAAATGTTTTGAAATATATTGTTTGGCCAGTCAAAAATAAATAATAAGTGCATATTTGGAAAGGCAAGTAAAACTGACATAATTTCCCTGGTAAAATTTAAAGAATATTAAATAGTGCATCTCAACCAAATAGAAGGAAAAATATTCAACAAAAATAGTTTATACAAAACCAATTATTCAGGATTTCGTGGTTTGCCATGTTGGCCTTCATTCTGGGGCGACCTTATTCATGCATCTTTGGAAGGTGCACATTTCTTCTCCTTCAGAAGGCTGAAGGTTCCAGGGTTGATTTATGTACTGTTGTTTTGTCCCCATGATAAATCAAGTGCTGTATCACTTCCCCATTTCCTAGTTATGAAGTCACCAAACTGGATATGTTGCTCATTTGAAACAGGAAAGCCATGTGTGATAGAACAAATAACAAGGATATATTGTTGTGCTCCCCCAACTGGACGCTTAGATGATTGATATTGGATATTTCCTCTTTCTAATGAACACATTCAATGCTATAATTTCCCTCAAAGCACTGCTTTTGCTGCACCCCACAAACTATGAGAAAGCATAGGACATTAAGAAGCATAAAAAAACAAATAACAAAAGGCTTTTGGGTGAAGCTAAATCCACTTTCAGAACACTACAGACTTTAGATGAACACAGAGAATGTAAGAAAGTTGGGAAAATATTTTCTCTGACTGCAAGCATTTATTCCTCTACATAACACTTCTATGAATGTAACTTCACTGTAAAGGAATTTCCATCATGCTTTCCTAAGCATGAGGGAATCTATGTAAGGAGAAAAGAATGAAATCAATGAATTTTACAGTTTGTGCCACATGGTAATCCTCCCCTTTAAGTGTAATGAGTGTGATGTTTCTTGGAAACCTCATGAGATACCTGAGAATTAATCCTTCAGAGAAACCATTTGGGATTTCATGAATTTGGGAAACAAGAGTCACATCAAAGAAACATGGAGGAGTAAAACCCAGTGTATGAAAGGAATATTGGAAATTCTTCAGCCAGGCATTAAATCTCATTGAGCATGAAATAGTCATATATAAGTTAGTATTGTAATGAACATGGGAATGCTTCCAAATGAAATAAAGCCTCATGGAATATGAGAAAATTCAAACTAGAGATAAACCTTAGGAGTGTCCTGAAAGTAGACTGCTCTTTACAATCATTTTTTACTCTACATTTTAAAAGTCATACAGGGGAACAAGCATAGAAATGTAATACATGTGGGAAAATTTTCAACTTGACAGAAAACTTTTATTCATCAGAAAATTCTTACTCAAGAGAAATCATATATAAGTGGGAGAGCTTTAATTCAAATGACAAATCTCAGATACAAGAGAATTCTTACTGCAAAGAAACCCTATGCATGTAAGGCATGTGCAAAATCCTTTAGGTACAAATCATATCTCACAGAACATGAAAAATTCGTAGTGGACAGAAAGAAAATGAATGTAAAGAATGCAGAAAAACCTTCAGCCAAAAGCAATAGTTCATTAAACATTAGAGCATTCATTCTGGAGAAAAACCCTTTTTATGCAATGAATGTGGAAAAGCCTTAAACCAGAAGGAAAACCTCATTCACCATCTGAGAATACATACTGGAGAGAAACCCTTTGAAAGTGATGGATGTGGGAAAGCTTTCATTCAGAAATCAAGCCTCATTACACACCAGAGAAAACAAACTGTAGAGAAACACAATATATGTAAGTAATGAAGTAAAACCTTCAGTAGCAAATCAAATCTCACTGACCATGAGAAAACTCATACTGGATGGAAACTATATATGTAAGGAATGTGGAATAACCTTCATTCTGAGCCAGTACCATTAAACATTACAACATTCATACTGGAGAGAAACCCTATGAATTTAATGAATTTGAATCTCCAATGAATCTCCACTTCCAGACTGTGCAAATTTTTGCCAATCTTTTAAGGAAGCGGTGTGACTGTGCAATTCAGGATACCTTTCTCCTCTTGAAAAAGTGCACTTGCAGTTTGTTCTCAGATCTGCTCCTTCCACATCTTCTTCCACAGTCATCTGTGTTCAATTACTTACCACTAATTTAAGCATCAGAACTCGATATTTCTCTTAATTTATGTAAAGATGGGCTTTCCACTTTTTGTGTGTGTGTGTGGGTAAAAATCAAATTTTTCACGATATATACCAATATTTGTAAAATGATATATAAATATATATGCATATATGTGCATTTGCTTATAAAAATGTTATATATATATATATTTTTTAAAGGTGCTTAGATTACCTAAACATTACACAGAAACTACAGGGATACCCATGTTCCCCACCTCTCAAACCTCCCACAACATCCCACACAAACATCCCCAACAATTGTAGCCCATCACCCTCAATGGACGTACACACCCTGGGGCCTTGCCATCAACCATAGACCACAGTTCACATAGTAGACCACACTGTCTCCCACACAGTCCTGAATGGTGTGTGCTGATTTAAAATGGCCTATATCTGCTGACACAACAGCACTCAGGACAACACTCTAGTCCCAGAAAAGTCCCTGTATTTCAACTGCACTCCCCCTCACTGCCCTGAAAGTGTCCAGTGGCCACCGGCTTCACCTCACTGGCATAATTTCTTCCATTGCTAGAATCACAATATGTGTACAACAGAATACCATTAAGTCCACTCTAGTCCATAATTCTTCCCCCAATCCTGAGGGGACTGGCCTGGTGATGTCCACTCCATCTCCAAGTGAGATAGGGCTTATATCCCATTGATATGGTGGGTGGGATTATCCTGCCTGCAGCTGCACACCCTCTCCATTCCCTGGCATGACCGTTACCCATCATTGTCTACTCACCAAGTGACTTGGGTGAGTCCATTGAGCTCTAGGGTAGGAGTTGCAGCTCCACCGAGATTACATGCACACCTGACACATAAGTAGGCCAGAGGCTCCAGTCTCTGGAAGTATACCTAAAAACTCCAGCATCACATATAGGTTTGAATATAAAGGACTGATGATCCAAGTGCAGGGAGGACTTATTTGAGTCCAACTCTGTCACTCTCAGGAGCACAGATTCCAAAGTAGAGCCCACTGATAAGGCATCAGTCTCTGGGTCTATCGCCCCAAATATAGGACCTGGGTGTCTCCAGCGCCCTCAGGAGCCCCTCTGTGTTGGGTGATATGCACTTTGGTGTTCCATGAGATCCTACTGAGGTGTGCATAAGCGTTACCTCTGGGGTGACCTCCCGACTCTCTTTGAAGTCTCTTAGCCACTTGAACTCATTTGTCTTTACCTTTTCCACCTTTTATTCAAGGTCTTTTTCCAGTCTTGTTGCCAGTTGGCACTTGGTATTAATCCCTTGTTGCCAGGAATGCTCATTCCCCCTGAGTCATATCCCATGTTGGGGGGAAGGTAATGCATTCATATGTTGAGTTTGGCTTAGAGAGAGGCCACATATGATCAACAAGGAGGTTTTCAGGTGGCCACCCTTAGGCACCCCATACAAGTAGGCTAAGTTTCAGTTACAAGAGCAAAGTCCCATAAGGGTATTCATCAATAACTTGAACTCATGGATTCTGGTGATCTCATTAAATATTACAACACTCATACTCGAATGAAACCCTGAGAATGTAATGAATGTGACTCTACAAAGAATCTCCACCTCCAGTCTGTGCAACTTCTGGCCAATCTTTTAAGGAAGCAGCTGTGACTCTGCAATTCTGGATGTCTTTCTCCTGTTGGAAAAGTGCATTGCAGTTTCCTCTCAGATCTGTTCCCCCCACACCTTCTTCCACACTCATCTGTTTTCAATTTGTTACCACTAATTTATGCATCAAAACACGAGATTTCTCTTAGTTTATGTAAAGATGGGCTTTCTACTTATTTCAAATTATCCTGGTTGTTTTCACTGGTTCTTCAATCCCTTACATTCTGGTTAAGCCTTTAAAAAATTACCATTTTAAAAATAATGATTCCCATTTTTTAGCATTTTCTTATAAGGCACCACAGCCATTGATTTTTTTTTCAGTTTCTTCACCTGTTTCTGATGTAGAATCATGTTTAACAGCCACTGACCTACAGTGGCCTGCTTTCTACTTAAATCCAATTTTCCTTGTAATTTTAAATCGGAAATGATCCTTTCATAATTAGATGATATACTTCTAATCTCAAGTATTTTAAGAAAGTAGAAATTATATTTATATTCTTAACCTGTATTCCAATATTTTTCTCATATGTGATAGGTTGTGGAATGGATGAAATAAGAGAATGCATGTATTTACAAATAGAAATTTGTGCCCCAAAGAATCTGCCAATGCAGATAAATCTGAGGAAGGAGAAATGCGGGTTCGGGCTAGAGAAGGAATTTTACTGTGTGCTAAAACAGACATAAATTTTTATACTCTTTGCACAGATATTTTGGCTATAATTTAAATGAAATTATGAAAATAGTACATAATGAAATCATACAAAGTGGTTGATTTGAACATATTGATTTGTATCTGAAAAATTAATGGGGGGATGCTTCCCCTCACCTTTGCAAATACTGTCCCCCATATAGGAAAAGTGTTCACTCCCCTCGGCCCCTTCACCAGCTGACTGAATGGTTGGAGGCCTCCCTCAGCAAGAGTGAGCATGGAGCATGAGGAGGATAGACACGACCATGTGAAGTCCACACTGCTCTCTACATGTGTCCCATTAGAAGGCTAGCATCACAGGAGAAGATGTACTTCCTGCTGTTTAAAGCCCAGTGAAGACCAGCTAAAATGACTCACATCCCTAACTGAGGCTGTGAGTGCTGAGCAGGGCTTTCTCCCTGTCCTCCTTTGGGGTTCCAGATCCTATTAGGTTGGTTTTCATTGGGGTTCTGAATGTTTGGTTCCAAAACAGGACATTGCTAAGGCTTGGGGTAACTGCAGTGAACATGTGTTACTTTCCAGCTTCTTCAGTTGCTCATCAGCTTCTTCCCATCCAACCCCTCCATTCTTTTCTGGGATTGAACATGTCTGCATCATTTTCAATATTCTAAAAAATGTGATGGGAATTTAATATTTAATTAGTCTGAGAAATATCTGACATATGCACCCTCTGAGGTTTTCTTCAAAAATTTCATTATCTCACAACCTCACTTCTATTCTTGTCAGCCCTAGGTTCCAGGACTTTCTGGGATTTCCATACTATTTTTTAGGGTCACTGACCTAATGTTGCTGATTCTGGTGATGTGGTTGGTGTAGCCAATGCTCTAATGTGAATTTTGACATTTCCTTCTAGACACCAACAGGTTTCATCTTGGCATTTGTACTTTCTTTAGCTGCCCCAAGATTGGAAAAGATGAATGGAGAACTAGAAGCAGGAGTCCTGAGTCTGTGTCCAAGACCCAGGAGGTGTACTGTAAGAGCGGCCTCCTAAGTGGCTCAATGCTGGAGGCCAAGGGAAGGAAGGAAGGGCAAAAGGAGCAGGAGCAGGAAATCTCTTCTCTGTGCCCTGACACTTCTCCTGCACCTGACCTCAGGATCCCATGCTTTTATCTGCCCCTGCCCACCTGGGCAACCAGAGCCTGAGTCAGGTTCATCATACTGGGGTATCTGTTACTTGAGACTAGTCCAAAAACCATGTGACTCCCCTGCCTGACTCTGTGTCTTGTAGGCCCTGCTAGCAATGAACACTTCCCACTCCATATTTCCCTTACTCATTCCCACCTAGTCTGGAGATACCCACAGTTTACAGGTGAATTCACTGGGCAGCAGCATCACAAAGCCATTTGGAAACAGGGCACCTCTACAAACCTGTGTCCCCAGCTGTTTGAGTTTGCCAAGCTTTGCCATAGCAAAATACCAGAAATAGGTTGGCTTTTGTTGTAACTTATTAGGGTTAAAGCTTAGAGTTCTGCGGCTGTGAAAATGTCCAAATAAAGGTATCATAAAAAATGCTGTCTTAACATAGGTCTGCTGCTTCTGGACTCCAGCCAGGACAAAAGTTGGGCCTGCCTGCCTCTCTCTGACTTCTCCTCCAAACTTACTTACTCCCTGAGCTCAGCAGTGGGCCATCAGACACAGTTGCTCACAAATCTCCCTTCTCCTCTTCCTGGATGTCTTTAGCTTCAAGCTATTCCATGACTCAAGCCTCTGGCATCTCCCTCAACCTCTCAGGGTTTCTGTGTCTCTCCACAGCTCTAGAAGATCCTGGAACCCTCTCCACATTGCAGGGTAAACAGAGAAGCATTCTTTCTCTGGGTGTTCCATGTATGTAGGAGTTCAGAAAAATGATTGTGGTCCATCCTGGTGCTTGAAATCTAATAAGAAGATTCATGTGCCAAGCTTAGGCCAAGATGGCATTAGTGTAGGAGGGCACACACTGTAAGATCCCAGAGCAAGGTGGATTGTGGACAGGGTCCTGACCAGGGATCTGTGCTGTGCATGCATGGAATGAGAAGCTTGGGACATTTATCTGTGTGGATCAATGGTGTGGATGGAACGGTAGAGATTCATGAGATTTAAGCCTGCTGGTGGTGGTTGGCCCTGAGGGCTGAGCCCCATGGTTAGGGAGAAATAAAAAATATAAAATGACTGATTGGAGCCGTGAGCAGGGCTCAGCAACCAGGAGTCAGGGCCTAGTGGGATGAGGCACTCTCTGAGGGGGGGCTCTGGTAAAAAGGTGAGAGAGTTTTATTTTCTGGGGATTTGGGTCCCTGGAGCCATTTGGACCTTGGGGAACAGAACAGCTGGAACAAATCGGCACTTGGTGGAGGGAGAGGTGATTTTTTTTGGGGAAGGAGTTGATTTGCCTAGCTGCCAAGGTATAAGACCCGGGTTGCCACAGAGCCACTCCCCAAATGAGGGAGGGTTCTGTTGGAGAACAGGGAAGGGAATTTTTTTCTTTTTTTGCCATCAATCTGGCTGCCTGGAAGGCCACATAGCTTTGGGGAGCAGATAAGCTGACCTGAAGCAGTATCAGGCTGAGAGGAGAGGCGAATCTGCAGAGTCAAACTGATTTACATAGCAACCCAGTGATGCTGGGGCTCGGCTCCATAAGGGGTGGAGTTGGACGTCTTTGGCACTCAACACTGACTAATATCAGAGCTACAGCTACCCTGGGAAGTCCAGGAAGTGGAATGTGCTTGATTAATTTCCACGGGGTCCCCTCCGTAACTGTATTGGTCTAGAGAAGGAATTATTTGTGGTCCTGTATTTTGCCAAAAAAAAAAAAAAAAAAAAAAAAGTGAGCAGGTCACTTAAATAAATGAAAAATTAATTCATTTTAATTTAGTTTAATAGCTGTTTCAGGATCTGATTATAGAACGCTGTGGGGAAATTGATTGATAAACACAAGTAGGCAGAGAGGATCCACGTGGACCCTAGGGGAATCATTGACTCCCCTTAGCTCTGTTTGACTGCTTGCCTCTGTGGTTCTTTGTTTTTTCTCTGTTTACTTCTGGTTTCTTGCTTTACTTTCCTCTTTCCTCCCCCCTTTATTTTTCTTTTCATTTTTAAAAAAATAGTTGCTGCTAGCTTGTCACTTCTTTGCTGTGCTTCTTCTTCAGTAATTTCCCACTCGCTGTCTATATTTATTTTGTATTCTAAACTACTGCTTATCCTCCCTTCATCTTTCTGCCTTCTGCTTTCTGTTGAGGCTCTTAGACAGAACATTTTGTCATAAGTCCACAACTTAAGGGTGTCAATTTTTATTCCATCTATTTTGTTTTCTTCTTTTTTTAATATTAACTTTTACCTTTCAGCCCTGTCTTTACTATTTCTCTCCCTACTCATAATTCTAGCCTTCTAAATCACTATATATATATATTCCTCCATTTATTTTCCCAGCCCATTGTAGGAACTCCACTTTTTTTCCTGTTACTCTACACTGCCTACACAAGTTAAATATTCATCTAATTAAGTCTCATTTGGCCCCTCTTCTAAATTTTATCAATATTATTATTATCCTTCTGCCTTCCTTACATCTTTTGATTCCTCCTGCCCTAATCTTTTGCATTCAAGGGAACATAGAAAGAAGTAAGGAAATAAAATAATAATAAGAAAAAGTGCCAAAGAGAAAATTTAACTCACATGCAGAACCACCAGCTAAATAAAACTCTAGAGCATAGGGAAAAGCTAATCAACTGAACAAACCCATCAAGAAAATATGATGACCAGAGGGAAACAAAAAAATACAAATGACTCAGAGAAAAAGGAAAACATGGATCAGTCCAATGAACAAATTAAAAACCAGGAAGCAATGCAGAACATCAAACAACTAATCAAAGCTATCCAAACAAATATCATGGGCCAACTTAAAGAAGTGAAGGAAGAGATTAAGGATATAAAGAAGTCACTGGGAGAACATACTGAAGAAATTGCAAACATGCCTAAAAAGATAATGGATATGATGATGAACAATGGAACAATCCAAGAAATCAAAAAAAGACACTGGACTCAAATTGAACAGGCATAGGAAGAATTAGTGATATGTAAGACAATACAGCTGAAATCATAGAAATAGTAGAACAGAAAGACAAAAAGATAGAAAAAAACCACCATGGACCAGGGACTTAACCGATAACACAGAACACAAACATATGCATTATGGGCATCCCAAAAAGAGAAGAGAAGGGAAAGAGAACAGAAGGAGTGTTGAAGGAAATAATAACTGAAAACATCCCAACCCTATTGAAAGAGATGGATGTGCAGACCCAGGAAACACAGCGCACCCCAAATAGTATAAATCCCAACAGGCCAACTACAAGACATATACTTGTCAAAATTTCCAATGCTCAAGACAAAGAAAAAATACTCAAGGCAGCAAGAGAAAAGAGAACCATCACATACAAGGGAAGCACAATAAGGTTAAGAGCTGGTTTCTCAGCTGAAACCATGTAAGTAAGTAGACAGTGGTATGACATAGTCAAAATACTGAAAGAATAAAACTTCCAGCCACGAATTCTCTATCCAGCAACACTGGCATTCAAAAATGAGGGAGAGTTCAAAATACTCACAGTTAAACAGCAATTGAGAGAGTATGTCAAGAAGAAAAAAGCACTTCAAGAAATACTAAAGGAATCTACAAGTCAAAAGGAAAAAACAAAGGGGAGAGATTTGGAGGAGAGTTTAAAAACAACTGAAAATACAAAAAGAGAAACAAAGCAACATATGACATACATTAACCCATAGGAAAAATGGCTGAAGTAAGAAATTCGTTACGAGTAATAACACTGAATGTTAGCGGATTAAATTCACCAATCAAGAGACACAGATTGGCAGAACGGATAAGAAAATATGGTCCATCTATATGCTGTCTACAAGAAACCCACCTTTGACCCAGGGATTCAAGGAGGCTGAAAGTGAATGGCTGGAAAACCATTTTACAAGCTAACAATAGCCAAAAAAAGCAGGACTAGCTATTCTAATATCAGACAAAATAGACTTTAAATGCAAAATTATTGTAAGAGATAAAGATGGACACTATATATTAGTAAGATGCGTAATCTCTCAAGAAGAGAGAACAATCATCAACATTTACACACCTAATCGGTGTGCCTCAAAATATGTGTGGCAAACTCTGGAAAAATTAAGAGGAGAAATAAATGCCTCTACAAGAATAGAAGGGGACTTCAATACACCGCTATCATCATTAGACAGAACATCTGGATGGAGAATCAATAAAGAAAAAAAGGCACTCGACAATACATTAGAAGACCTAGACTTAATAAACATATACTGAACATTTCACCCAAACACAGCAGAATTTACATTCTTCTCTAGGCACATGAAACATACTCTAAAATAGACCACATGCTAGGCCACAGAACAACTCTCAATGAATTCAGAAAGATTGAGATTATACAAAGTAATTTCTCTGACCACAACGGAATGAAATTACAAATCACTAAGTGCCAGAGAAACAGGTTAGGCACAAGGATATGGAAGCTAAACAACAAACTCTTAGACAAACAGTGGGTCAAAGAGGAAATCTCAAAAGTAATCAGTAACTACCTTGAAACTAATGAAAACGACAACACAACATATCAAAACATATGGGATGCAGCAAAAGCAGTCCTGAGAGGGAAGTTCATAGCCATAAATTTATATATTAAAAAAGAAGAAAGAGCTAAAATTGAAGACCAACTGCACACTTGGAGGAATTGGAAAAACAACAACAAACTAAACATAAAGGAAGTAGAAAGAAGGAAATAGCAAAGATTAGAGAAGAAGTAAATGAAAGAGAGAATAAGAAAGCACGGGAGACAATAAACAAAACCAAAACCTGCTTCTTTGAGAATATCAATAAAATTGACAAACCCTTAGCAAGCCTAACAAAGAAAAAGAGAGAACAGATGCACATACATAAAAAAAGTAATGAGCAAGTGGATATCACTACTGACCTCACAGAAATAAAGAGTGTCATAAGAGGATACTTTGAAAAATTATATGCCAACAAGAATGATAATTTAGAGGAAATGGACAAGTTTCTAGAAACCCACAAACACACTACATTGATGAAAGAAGAAATAGATGAACACAACAGTCCAATTAAAAGTAAAGAGATAGAATCAGTGATCAAAAACCTCCCAACGAAGAAGAGCCCAGGACCAGATGCCTTCACAGCTGAATTCTACCAAACATTTCAGAAAGAGCTACCACCAATTCTAGTTAAGCTCTTGCAAAAAATAGAGGTAGAAGAAATATTGCCTAACTCATTCTACGTTGCCAAAATTACCCTAATACTAAAACCAAATAAAGGTACCACAAGAAAGGAAAATTAAAGACCAATTTCTCTAATGAACCTTGATTTTAAAATTCACAACAAAATACTTGCTAATCACACTCAACAACATATCAAAAGGATTATACACCATGATCAAGTGGGTTTCATCCTGGGTATGAAAGGATGGTTGAATATAAGAAAATCAATCAATATAATACACCACATAAACAGATTGAAAGGAAAAAACCACATAATCATCTCTATAGATGCAGAAAAAGCATTCGACAAAATACAGCACTCTTTCCTCATAAAAACACTACAAAAGATAGGAATAGACAGAAACTTTTTGAATATTATAAAGGGTATATATGAAAAACCCAAAGGTAACATCATTTTCAACAGTGAAATCCTAAAAGCCTTCCCTCTGAGATCTAGAACAGACAAGGATGTCCATTATCAGCACTCCTATTTAACATTGTCTTAGAAGCACTTGCGTGAGCACTGAGTTAAAAAAAGGACATAAAAAGCATCCAGATTGGAAAAGAAGAGGTAAAAATTTCATTATTTGCAGACGACATGATCCTATACATAGAAAGCCTTGAGAAATCTACAACAAGGTTTCTAGAATTTATAAAGGAGTTCAGTAATGTTGCAGGGTATAAGATCAATGCTCAAAAATCAGTAGCATTTCTGTACACCAATAACGAGCAAACTAAGGAGGTAATCAGGAAAAAAATATCATTTACAATGGTAAATAAAAGAATAAAATACCTAGGAATAAATTTAACTAAAGATGTAAAGGACTTATATAGAGAAAATTACACAACACTGTTAAAATAAATCAAAGAAGACTTAAATAAATGGAAAAATATTCCGTGTTCATGGATTGGAAGACTAAACTTCATCAAGATGTTTATCCTACCCAAACTAATCTACAGATTCAATGCAATCCCAAATAAAAGTCAACACTGTATTTTTTAAGGAACTGGAAAAACTAAGCACAAAATATATTTGGAGAGGTAAAAGGACACGAATTGCCAAAGACATATTGAAAGAGAAAAATGAAGTTGGAGGTATCACACACCCTGACTTTAAAACATACTGCAAAGCTACAGTGATCAAAACTGCGTGGTATTGGCACAAGGTAGACATACTGACCAATGGATCCTAATTGAGAGTTCTGATATAGATCCTTGCGTATACAGTTATCTGTTATTTGACAAGGCCATGAAGCCCACTCAGTTGGGAGAGAATGGCCTCTTTAACAAGTGGTGCTTGGAGAACTGGATATCCATGGGAATTTCTTCATCAGAGAGAAGCCCAGAGATGGCTTGGGAGGGGCCATGTTCTGTTTCTTGATTCAGCAGTGGTTATATGAGTTACGTGGCTATCTCCTTTTTCCATTTATACATTATATTTAGAAGGGAGTGGAATGAGGTTGGGGAGGAATGTGCAGACACAAATGTATTTGTCATAATGTGTTTCATGATCTGGGAGGCAAGAACGTGGGTTTTTATTATTTCCTATATTTGTTTATATTTCTAAAATGTTTTAAATAAAAAGTAAAAGAAAAAAAAAACAAAAAGAATGAGAGAAGAATACCATCGCACACCTTATACAAAAATCAACTCAAGATGGATCAAAGGTCTAAATACAAGTGCCAGAACTATAAAGACCTTGGAAGATAATGTAGGGAAGCATCTTGTAATACAAGGAAGGACCTTGTAATAGGAAATGGTTTCATGAACTTCACAGCCAAAGCTTGGGTAGCAAGAGAAAAAAATAGATAAATGGGATCTCATCAAAATGAAAAACTTCTGCACCTCAAAGGAAGTTATTAAAAAATAAAAAGGCAGCCTACCCTATGGGAGAAAATGTTTGGCAACCATATATCTGATAGGAGCCTGTTATCATGCATATATAATGAAATCCTGCACCTTGAAAATAAAAAGACAAACAACCCGTTTAAAAATGGGCAAGTGACCGGAAAAGACACTTCTCCAATGAAGAAATACAAATGGCTAAAAAGCACATGAAAAAACGGTCAACATCGCTTGCTATCAGGGAAATGCAAATCAAAACTACAATGAGATACCATCTTACACCCATCAGAATGGCAGCTATTAAAAAAACAGCAGACACTAAATGTTGGAGAAGATGTGGAGGAATAGGAACCCTCATCCACTGCTGGTGGGACTGTGGTATGGTCCTGCCACTGTGGAGGACAGTTTGGCAGTTCCTCAGAAAACTAACAATATATCTTTCGTATGATCCAGCAATTCCACTGCTGGGTATAAACCCAGAAGAACTGAAAGCAAAGAACAAACAGATATATGCACACCAATGTTCATAGCTGCATTGCTCACCATTGCCAAAATTTGGAATCAGCCCCGGTGCCCATCAACAGATGAATGGATAAGCAAAATGTGGTACATATATACAATGGAATATTACTCAGCTGTAAGAAAGAATAAGGTGCTAACACATGGAATAACGTGGATGAATCTTGTAGACCTTATGTTGAGTGAAGCAAGCCAGGCACTGAAGGATGAACCGTATATGGCCTCACTGATTTAAACTGAGGAAAGTGAGCAGTCTCTGAGAACCATTGTCTGAAAGATCAGTTAACAAGGGAGAGAAAGAGAAGAGCAGGCTTTGAGCCATCACCCATAAGGACATAATCTATGGTAAAGGAAAAGTGTATAGTTGCATATTGAAGGATAGGACAGATGGGTAGTGATATTACTGGGTTTGGTGGTGCAACATTGACAGGTGTGTAGATTAGAAAGGGCAGGTACAAATACACAGGGCATGTAACTATGAATCTTGACATTCCATGATTGAAGAAAAGGGAGTGTCATATGCCCCAGGGAGGTCGGGAGGAAGGAACAGTGTAGATCTAATGGGGTACTTAGTGGTCATGGGAAAGGTTTTTCATTACCTTACAGTATTGGGCCCAGGATATGCTAAATATCATCAAAACTTATTAAATGGTATCATCTAAATTGTAAATTATACTGTAAATCATTGACAATGTTTATTTGCTACATTTTGCTATCTGTATAACAGTTATAACAATGCTAACATCCAAAAAAGGGGGGGATTTAATATGGGTTGGGGAAGGGGGGTTGGTTTGGTATCTGGGAGTCTCTGGTATTCTGTGTGTGACTTTTCTGTGACCTAAAACTTCTTTGAAAATTAAATGAAAATTTGGGAGACACTGGGGATTGAGAGGGGGAAAGGGTCACAGCACAGTGGACATCCAATAACAGAGTCATAAAAGGGCAAATATAACATATATATATCTATATATTTAAAGGCATTTCTTTTACATTTTTTCCCATTTTTTTGATTGTCCCAATCCACTAACTATATTTTGTTTTGTTTTGTTTTTTATTTGATTTTTTTATTTTTTCCCCTGTGTTTCTTTATGTTTGTCTCTTGCATGTAAGCTTATCATTGTTTCTTTTACCTATTAAGTGTATTTGATTATTATATGGGCTACATGTCCATGGAAGATTTAGATCACAGAGGGTTTACAATGGGTACTGCAGGGGATTATTGGTGGGGGGGTGGGAGGGGTGATTCATGGGAGTAAGTTCATCTGATAATACATGAAAGATATACAAAATTGTTCAAAAGATCAAAGGATAAGGCGTGGTCACGGTGGGTGAACATTCACTCAATAAATGAGGGAATCTGAATTCCTACCCTGGAGAGCTCTGCCACATTCTCCAAGGGAGCAGCAACAGTCCTCTGAGTGTAGGGACAGTGTATATCAAAAGAGGGTGGCCCATCTTGTTATTGATGACTACCCTTATGAGACTTTGCTCTTGTAACTGAAACTGAGCTTACTATTATGGGGTGCCTAAGGGTTGCCACCTAAGAGTCTACTTGTTGCTCAAATGTGGCCTCTCTCTAAGCCAAACTCAGCATATGAATGCATTACCTTCCCCCCAATGTGGGACATGACTCCCGGGGATGACCCACCCTGGCAATGAGGGAGTAATACCAAGTGCCAACTGGCAACACAACTGGAAAAAGACCTGGAATAAAAGGGGGGAAAGGTAAAGACAAATGAGTTCAAGTCGCTAAGAGACTTCAAAGAGAATCAGGAGGTCATCCCTGAGGTAACGCTTAAGCACACCTCAGTATAGGCTCATAGAACATCAAAGTGCATATCACCTCACATAGAGGGACTCCTGAGAGCTCTGGAGACACCCAGATCCTATATAAGGGGGGATAGCCCCAGAGACTGATTCCTTATCAGTGGGTTATATTTTGAAATCTGTGCTCCTGAGAGTGACAGAATTGGACTCAAATAAGTCCTCCCTGCACATGGTTCATCAGTTCCTTCTATTCAAACCTATATGTGATGCTGGAGTTTTTAGGTATACTTCCAGAGACCGGAGCCTTTGGCCTAACTATGTGCCAGGTGTGTGTGGAATCTCAGTGGAGCTGCAACTCCTACCCTATAGCTCAATGGACTCACCCAAGTCACCTGGTGAGGAGACAATGATGGGCAGCGGCCATCCCAGGGAATCGACAGGGCCTGCATCTGCAGGCAGGATAATCCGACCCACCATATCCATGGGATATAAGCCCTCTCTCATTTGGAGGTGGAGTGGATATCACCATCCCAGTCCCCTCAGTGTTTGGGGAAGAACAATGGACTAGAGTGAACTTAATGGTATTCTGTTGTTCACATATGGTGATTCTAGCAATGGAAGAAATTATAACAGTGAGGTGGAGCTGGTGGCCACTGGACAATTTCGGGTCAGGGAGGGGATGTGCAATAGAAATACAGCGGCTTTATCAGGACTTGGAGGTTGTCCTGAGTGCTGTTTTGGCAATGGATGTAGGCCATTTTAAATCAGCGCACACCATTCAGAACTGTGTGGAAGAGAGTGTGGTCTACGATGTGAACTGTGGTCTATGGTTGATGGCAAGGCCCCAGGATGTGTAGGTCCATTGAAGTTGATGGGCCACACTTGTGGGAGACGTTAGTGTGGGATGTGGTGGGAGGTGGGGAGGTTCTGTGTAATATTTAGGTAATGTAAGCACCTCTTAAAAAATATATATATATAACATTTTTGTAAGCAAATACACATATATGCATATATATTTATATATCATTTTACAAATATTGGTATCTATTGTGAAAATTTTGATTTTTACCCACAATTTAAAAAATATATCTAATAAGAGGCCTTAACTAAACTAAAGCAAAAACAAAATGTGACCTAATTGAAAGATCTCTTTTCTGTACCTAACCAAAATTTCCGACATACAAAAGCCTTACACACACAGCAATGCATTAGTAAAATCATACATTCCGGGGTCCACACAAGACACAAACAATGGCATTAACCCAGGGCAGAAGGATCAGGAGGGGTCTCCTCAGTCTGGGAACTCATGAAGCAGTGGCTGTATTTTGGGTGTGGTCATCATTAAGCAAAATGGTGTGATGACAACCATTGCACTGGCCCCCAGAATGTGCCCAAGAAGAATTCAATATACTGTACTTTCTCCACCAAATATTAGCTCCAAAATCAGGTGTGTAACTCAGAGAGGTGTGCCATTATTCCCATCCCCAGAGCCAAAGCACTCAAATTTTGCCTGGGGGTAGGCGACAGGAAGCAGTCTGTAAAACCGAAAGCCCCAAATTTTTTCTCCAAAGAACTGATGATATTTACAGCAGAGTGGAGAAATTCCACCCTAAGGTTGCTCTCAAAATCAGTGAAGATCGTAGAGGGACTGAGATTTAATTCATTTCAATCTTTCAGTAATAAGTGAAATAAGTACTTTTACAGATGAGTAAAAACTAATGAACTTTGCTAGCAGCAACTCACATTAAAAGAAAGGTAAAAGAATATTCTTTAGGCAGAAAGAAAATAGTCTCAGAAGATTCAAGATTCAGGATGGATTGAAGAACAATATCTGTTAATTATATTCATATATCTAAGTGTCTACTGAATGGATAAAGAAATGATATCCGTGGCCTGGGACATAAATAAAAGGTTAAAATACAGCATAAAAAAAATATATATATATAACATAAGATGTGTAAATGGATATGTAGCAGTTGGATATCATTATGAATTCCAATAATAGATATTGGATTATGCTTGTGAACTGGTCTTTAATCTGGGCATGATTAAGTTATGATAAGGGCATTGACTGGGCCACAGTTGGTAGGGTGTTGTGTCCCACCCCTTGGTGGCTGGGGTCTCAAACATAAAAAGACATGGCAAAGTCCAGATCTAGAGTCGTTTTTTTGTTCTTGTTTTTTTTTTTTAATTTTTAATTTATTTTTATTGTGGGAAAAAAATCAAAATTCTCACAATACATACAAACATTTGCAAAATGATATATAAATATATATGCATATATGTATATTTGCTTACAAAAATGTGATTTATATATATATATATATACACATGTATTTTAAGAGGTGCTTAGATTACCCAAAATATTACACGGTACCCACTGGGATTCCCATGTTGCCCTCCTCCCACACCTCTCACCACATCCCACACAAACATCTCCCACAAGTGTGGCCCACCACCCTCAATTAACTTACACATCTAGAGTAGTTTTTGATGTTGGAGTTCTGATAAGCAAGGACAGGAGGCCCAGGGGAAAAGAGACAAGCCATTCAGCTGACATTTCACAGTTGGACTTGTGGAGAGAGGCAAAGCTTAGAAGGCCTCATAGTTTACACTTGAACTTGTGGAGGAACTAGAAGAGGTGAGTCCAGAGAGAAATGCATACCTGCGAAGAGAGGAGCCTAATAAGCCTGAACCCTGGCAAATATTGGCAGCTCACTTGCTCCAAGATGGGGTAACAGATTATGGGGAAGGAAGAAACTTATGCTTTATGGCCTGGTAACTGTAAGCTTCTACCCCAAATAAATACCCTTTATAAATACCCACAGATTTCTGGCATTTTGCATCAGCACCCATTTGACTGACTAATACAGGATATAAAATATTTTAAAATACATTATTTGGCAAATCAATAACAAATAAGTGCAGATTTGTAAAGGCAAGCAAAAGTGTTATATTCTCCCCAGTAAACTTTAAAGAATATTGAATAGTGCATCTCATCCAAATAAATAGAAGAAAAAGAAATTGAACAAAAATAGTCAGTCCAAAACAAAGTATTGAGGATTTCCTCGATTGCAATTTAGGCCATTGTTCTGGCACTACCTTACTCATGCATCTTTGGAACCTGCATGATCTTATCATTGAAAAGCCGGAAGGTTCCAGTTTTGATTTATGGGGTGTTGTCTTATCCCCTTCATAAATCAAGTGCTGTATCGCTTCCCCATTTCCTAGTTATGAAATCACTAAACTGGATGTGATTCTCATTTGAAGCAAGAATAGACATGAATGATAGAACCAATAAAAAGGAGATATTGTTGCACGTCCCAAATTGGATGCTTAGATGGTGGATATTGGATCTTTCCTCTTTTCTAATGAATGCATTCAATGCTATAAATTTCCCTCTGAGCACTTTTTCTGCACCCCACAAACTATTAAGAAGCATAAGACATTAAAATGCATAAAGAACCACATAACAGAAAGCTTGTGAGTGAAACGATATCCACTTCCACAAGTGTACAGATATAAGATGAAGACAGAGAATGTAAGAAAGTTGGGAAAACATTTTCTTTGACCACAATCATTGCTTTTTCAAAGTAACACTTCTATGAATGTAACTTCACTTGGAAGGAATTTGCATCATGCTTACCTAAGCATGAGAGAATCTATGTAAGGAAAAAAGAATGAAGACAATGAGTTTTGCCAGTTTGTCCCACATGGTAGTCCTCCCCTTGAAGTGTATTGATAATGAAGTTTTCTTGGAAATTCAACCTCATGAGATACCTGAGAATTAGTCCTTCAGAGTAACCATTTGGGATTTCATGTGTTTTGGAAAGCTAGAGTCAAAACAAAGAAACATGCAGGATTAAAACCCTGTGTATGTAAGGAATATTGGAAATCCTCAGCCAGGCACTAAATCTCATTGAGGATAAAATATTCATACTTTAGTTAGTATTGTTATGAACATGGGCATGCTTCCATCTGAATCAAAACTCATGGAATATGAGAAAATTCAAACTAGAGAGAAACCATACGAATGTCTTGAAAGTAGTCTGCTCTTTACAGTCATTTTTTTCACTCCTCATTTAAAAATCCATAGTGGGGAAGAAGCATAGAAAGGTAATACATGTGGGAAAGTTTTCAACCTGACATAAAACCTCTTTATTCATTAGAAAATTCTTACTGAAAAGAAATCATATATATGTGGGTAAGCTTTAATTCAAATGTCAAATCTCAGATACAAGAGATTTCCTAATGCAAAGACCCCTATGCATGTAAGCCATGTGAAAAAGGCTCTTGGTAAAACTCATATCTCACCAAAAATGAAAAAACTCATAGTGGACAGAAACAAAATGAACATAAAGAATGCAGAAAAGCCTTCATCCAAAAGCAGTAGTTCACTTAATATCAGAGGATTCATTCTGGAGGAAAACCCTATATATGCAATGAATGCGGAAAAGCCTTCAACCAGAAGGAAAAAAAAAACTTTAACCATCTGAGAATACATACTGGAGAGAAATCCTATGAATGTGATGGATGTGGGAAAGCTTTCATTAAGAAACCAAGCCTCAATACACACCAGAGAATACAGACTGGAGAGAAACCTTATATAATAAAGGAATGCAGGAAAGCTTTCAGTAGCAAATCAAATCTCACTGACCATGAGAAAATTCATAGTGGATGGAAACCCTGTATATGTAAGGAATGTGGAATAGCCTTCATCCAGAGGCAGTATCTCATTAAACATTACAATATTAATACTGGAGAGAAACCCTGTGAATATAATGAATGTGAATGTCCAAAGAATCTCCACCTCCAGTCTGTCCAACTTGTTGCCAATCTTTTAAGTAAGCGGTTGTGACTGTGCAATTCAGGATGTATTTCTCTTCGTGGAAAATTGCAGTTGCAGTTTGTTTTGAGATCTGCTCCTCCCACATCTTCTTCCACACTCGTCTGTGTTCAATTTGTTACCACTAATTTATTCATCAAAATTCGAGATTTCTCTTTCTTTCTCTAAAGACAGACTTTCCACTTATTTCAAATTATCCTGGTGGTTTTCACTGGTTCTTCAATTGATTACATTCTGGGTAAGCATTTAAAAAATTACCATTTTAAAAATATTGCTCCCCATTATTGTAGCATTTTCTTTTTTATTTTTCTCTATTTTATTGTGGGTAAAAATAAAAATTTTCACAGTACATATTAATATTTTTAAATGATATACAAATATATATGCATATATGTGCATTTGCTTACAAAAATGTTATTTCTTTATATATATTTAGTTTTTAAATGTGCTTAGATTACCTAAATATTACACAGGAATTACAGGTTTTCCCATGTTCCCCACCTCCCACACCTCCCACAACATCCCACACAAACATCCTTCATCAGTGTGGTACATCACACATAATGGATATACACATCCTGGGGCCTTGCCACCAAGTATATACCACATTTCACATTGTAGACCATACTCTCTCCCACACAGTTCTGCATGGTGTATGCTGCTGTAAAGTGGCCTACATCTGTTTCTGCAATGCCACTCAGGACAACCCCCAAGTCCCAAAAATGACACTGTATTTCACCTGCCTTTCCCCTCCCTGCCCTGAAAGCAGCCAATGACCACCAGCTCCACCTCACTGTTATAATTTCTTCCATTGCTTGAATCACAATATGTCTACAAGTGAATACCATTAAGTCCACTCTGGTCCATAGCTCTTCCCCCATATCCTGAGGAGACTGGGATGGTGATATCCACTCCACCTCCAAGTGAGGGAGAGCTTATATTCTATTGATACAGTTGATGGGATTATCCTGCCTGCAGCTGCATTCCCTCTCCCTTCCCTGGGATGGCCATTGCCATCACCGTCTCCTCGCCATGTGACTTAGATGAGCCCATTGTGCTGTAGGGTAGGAGTGGCAGCTCCACCAAGATTCCAGGCACAGCTAGCACATAGGTAGGCCAGAGGCTTCAGTCTCTGGAAGTACACTGGAAACTCCACCATCACATATAGGTTTGAATAGAAGGGACTGATGGACCATATGCAGGGAGGACTTATTTGAGTCCAACTCTGTCACTCCCAGGAGCACAGATTCCAAAGTAGAGCCCACAAATAAGGCATCAATCTCTGGGGCTATCCCCACGTAGGCAGGACCTGGGTGTCTCCAGAGCCCTCAGGGGCCCCTCTGTGTGGGGTGATATTCACTTTGGTGTTCTATGGGATCCTACTGAGTTGTGTGAAAGCATTATTCTGGGATGACATCCTGACCCTCTTTGAAGTCTCATAGCCACATGAACTCATTTCTCTTTACCTTTTTCCCCTTTATTCAAAATCTTTTTCCAATCATGTTGCCAGTTTGCACTTGGTATTAATCCCTCGTTGCCAGGGAGGCTAATTCCTGGAGTCATGTCCCATGCTGGATGTAAGGTAATGCATTCATATGTTGAGTTTGGCTTAGAGAGAGGCCACATTTGAGCAACAAAGAGCCTCTCAGGTCGCAATCCTTAGGCACCCCATAACAGTAGGCTAAGTTTCAATTACAAGAGCAAAGACTCATGAGGTTTGTCATCAATAACAAGAACCCATCAGTGGGCCTTTTGTCAGACACTGCTCCTACACTCAGGAGATTGTTGCTTCTCCTTTGGAGAATGTGGAAGAGCTCTTAACTGTTCCTTCCTCCCATTCCCCTGGGGCATATTAAACTCCCCTTTCTTCACTCATGGAATGACAAGATTCATAGTTACATGCTCTGCATATTCCAACCTGCCCTTCCTAATCTACCCACTTCTGAACCCTGCACCAACAAACCCAGTAACGTCACTAACCATCTGTTCTATCCTTCAATATGAAACTATACTCTATCCTTTTACCATAGATTATGTTCATTTGGGTGATGGCTCACAGCCACTCTTCTCTTTCTTTCCCTTGTTTACCTATCTTTCAGACAATGGTTCTCAGAGACTGCTCACTTTCCTCAGTTCAAATCTGTGAAGTCATATACTGTTCACCTTTCAATGCCTGGCTTACTTCACTCAACATAAGGTCTTCAAGATTCGTCCACATTATTCTGTATGTTAGCCCTTTATTCCTTCTTAAAGCAGAGTAATATTCCATTGTATGTAAGTACCACATTTTGCTTATCCATTCATCTGTTAATGGCACCGGGGCTGATTCCAACTTTTGGCAATGGTGAACAATGCTGCTATGAACATTGGTGTGTGTATATCTGTTCGTGTCTTTGCTTTCATTCTTTCTCTGTATATACCCAACAGTGGAATTGCTATATCATACAGAAGATTTATTTTTAGTTTTCTGAGGAACCGCCAAACTGTCCTCCACAGTGGCTGGGCCATTCCACAATCCCACCAGCAGTGGAAGATGGTTCCTATCCTCCACATCCTCTCCAACACTTAGAATCTTCTGTTTTTTTAATAGCTGCCATTCTCATGGGTGTAAGATGGTATATCATTGTAGTTTTGATTTGCAATTCCCTGATAGCAAATGATGTGGAGCATTTTTTCATGTGCTTTTTAGCCCATTACATTTCTTCCTTGGATGTTGAAAAAGATGCTGAGAGCCAGAGCATAAATGGTTAAGTATTTAAAAAGTATGCTTGCTGACAGAGAAACATTAGTAAATATCTCCAAGTACAATGCATGCTGCAGACATCAGTGGGAGGAGGCAGAGTGGAAAGAATACACCACTAAGATGTTATTATCTGAATTCCCAAGAAAGATTGTGTGGGAACACAGAAAGAGGCAGTGCTCTAAGGTACCAAGCTGAGGAACTAGTGAAGGATGCCCTAGTTTTGTTATCATCTTTGTAGTATAAAAAGCAGCTTCAGCCTAAATAAACTTGCCAGCTTTCCATATGCAGTCAGTCCTACTGATCAAAATCTTTCTTTGGATCATTCTCAGCACCATCTACCTCAGATGGCAGCCAACCTTGGGCACTACTAGTCTTTTCTCTGGATCAGTGCCATGGAAACAAGTACTTCTGGGTTGGATCATACTTGCATTCTCTTGGTGAGTCAAATAATTTTGATTGTAAAGGTCATCAGTCAACTCGGTTAGAAGAATATTCCCAAGTTTTGAAGACCCTGAAAAAAATACAGGGGTATCTGTGATGACCCTAGAGTTACTAAAACTCTTTTCTCTTGTACAGAAACATTGTATGTATGGTATTTCTATAGTCTTATTTCTGTTGCTCTTGAACCATTACAGTCAGATGAAAATGGAGATATTAAAATGGATACTGCTATTGCAAACACTGTAGCAGAACAACTTAATAATGATATTAATGAAAATATATATAAAAATTAATGAACAGGCAAAAATAGATAAACTCATGTCTAATAAAAAGAAAAAAAGAAAAAGGAGGTTTATGAAATTTTCCAGTGGTCGTTAAGCCATCTGCTCCAAATGATGATTTATTGTCTTTTGAACCAGTGTCTGTGCTTCCTAAGGTATCTACTGATCCATTTTTTACAACACTTGATGACCCTCCAACAGTTTCTGTTTTTGTGCCAGCAACATCCTCTTCAATTTTGAAAAGTATAGCACAGGAAGTATAGAAAGAAATTCAGAGCCTATGCAATTTTTTTTTTTTTACTTTTCCAGTAACAATAATTCAATTCCAGTAGATGCTAACAGTCTCCAAGGGTTGTACAACATGAGCATGCTCCTATTCCTTTTAAAGCTATCAAAGAATTAAAATAAGCATGCACACAATATGGTGTAATTTCTCCTTATGCTCAAGAATTGGTGCAAGGAATGGCACAAGCAAACAGGTTAATACACTGGGACTGGAATTTGTTAGTTCAGAATTCAGTAGAATTTTTAAAATTTAAAACTTGGTGGGCTGATGAAGCTAATATTGTAGCACGATGAAATCAACAGCAAAATCCACTAGTGCCTATTACTGCTAAACAAATATTAGGAACAGGTCAATGGGCGGTGATTCCTCGCCAAGCTCAATATGATGATATTGCCATTGTACAAGTACGATTGTGCTGCCTAGCTGCCTGGCAATGAATCTCCACACCTGGACACACTGTACAATCATTTTCCAAAAAAATTTAAGGAAATACTGATCCTTATGCTGAATTTGTAGCAAGGCTGGCAGATGTAGTCAACAAGACAGTAAATCAATCTGATCTTAAAGAAATGATTATTCTAATGTTTGCTTTTCAGAATGGTAACAGTGAGTGTAAAAAGGCTTTATGTCTGATAAAGGCAAATGGAAGAACTTTACAGTATTATATAAAAATATGCCAAAATATTGGGCCTAATACCTATAACATGAACCTTTTTGCAACTGATCTAAAGGGATGAGGTCCTATGATTAATAATTTAAATTGCTTTAAATGTGGGAAACCAGGTGATATGAAAAAAGATTGCCACACCAAAACTAGAGTATGAGCTCAATTCAGTGACAATAATAAATCAATACCAAGTCATGTGTGTCTGAAATGCCTAAAAGTGTTACACTAGGCCAAGGATTGCCAATCTAAATATCATAAAAATTGTAGTCTCATTAATAAGTCTGGAAATTTCCAAGCGTCCTTGCTCAAAGCCCTCAGACAAACAGTATAAGCACATTTTCCAGCCTTGCTCAAATTTACCTAGTCAGCAACAGAGCAGTTCACTCCAGCTTGTAACAGAACTTAAGGCAGTTACCAAAAGCAGTACAGCTGTTGCTCGTTCCTCAGCTGAAACTAAGTTTATTAGTCCTTCACTGAGTATGCCCAAAATTAAGAACAGGAATTAAAAGGCCTATGGCAGAAATCTGAACTTTGAGCCTAAGTGTACACCTAAAGAAGAGTAATCCAAAATATACATGTTGAATATCTGTATAAACTGCTAAATTTGAGCTTAACTGTATTTATGCTGTTTAAGTTGTACTGGCTGGTTGCTAACTTCGAATAAAAGTGTTTCAAATACAAGCCTTTATATTACAGATATAACAGTTTCCAGAAAAAAATCTTAAACACAGTAAAATCAAAGATGTAAAATGATGGAGGGCTTGAAGACAACCATATAAAGGGAGTGAAAATTATGGGTCAAATTAGTAAGCTTTATGTTTCTGTTAGTGTGTCATAATTCTTTTTGTATATATCTGTTCATTGTCAGTGTATATTTTGATACTTATGTATGGTAATATTAAATTGATAAATGGAGATAATTATAAGAGATCTATTCAAATGGCCAAAAATTAAATAAGCACTTATATTAATAAATAAATATGGATATTAGTTTAAAATAATAAAAAATAGTTATACTCAATTTAATCATTTTTCTAAGAAGTTTGTTTAATGTTGATAGTAATTATAAGTTGCCAGAAGTTTGCTTGTAAGCAGTTTCCAAAATCATTGTGGTAACTTAAGTATGGAAAATATATAGAATGTGCTTTTATTATTAAACAAAAGGAAGTCATTTTTTCCTAAGATAAAATAACTAGTTATTAAAACAAAGTAAAATGTGGGACAAAACCTGAATAAAGATAAAAATGCAAAAGACTTTGAAAAAGGAATTTTTGTGGTCAAAGCTAAGTAAAATTTAATCAGTCTATCTATAAAAATTTTAAAGCTTTAAAGCAAACAATGTAATAATATAAACTTAAAGTTTTATTCTTTCACAAGTTTCTCAATCAGTAGTCTGTTTTAGTAAGTTTAAAAAGATTTTCTCCTCAATAATCAGTATGTAATAAAGAAAGTCTGTTTTATCAAAATAGCTTCTTGTACTTTAACCTTATGGTTTCCATGAAGGTACAGGTCTTATCACTTTTAAAAAGAATGCAATGTTTGAACATGCTTTCTCAATGTCAAATCCTGAAAGATAGTTTTTATTTCAATCTGTCACAAATAACTTGGTCTTTTACCTAAAAAACAAGTAAAATACTAAAAATAGTTAAGTTCATGTGATATCAGTTGAATGATGTACTTAAAACTGTTGTATAATTAAAGGAATTTTCTAATTTTATAATAATTAAAGGGATATGAATAAAAAGTTCAAATGAATACTTTAAAAGTGTATACAATTCCTAAAATATAATCATGTTTCAATATAATAGTAAATAAAATATAATGTTATTAATCATAATTTTTAGTTATAACTACAAGAAAGCAGCCATTAAAGGGTGCCAAGGTAGTGCATAACAGTAAATTAGAGTAAAATAAAATATTACCACTGCAGCATGCAGTGGTTACAAATATTGCTTGTTTGTAGCAAAAAATTAATATCCAGTTATTTCACTATCACTTTGTTTTAAATCATGCTTAAGCTTTCTTTAATATTTTCTTGAACAAATCAGGCCAGCCCACTTTCCCCTTCCTGTAAAATAGCCAACAATAAATCAAGTTTATATTCAACACAGTAAGCAACAGCCCCAATTTTAATTATAATGTTAACAACAAAACCAATGTAAGTATTAAAATTACAAGTTAATATATTACCCAACAGCCCAAATAGGAAATACTAATTTGTTTTTATCTATGCCTCAAATTATACAAAATTAAAAAATTGAGGACATTCTAATCATGCTGCTAAGAATTATAAATGTGTAAGAAATAAAAGGATATTCATTGGATGTCTATTGTTGTATAATCTGCTGTAGTTATGAATTATGTATAATATATTTAAATACTAATCAAAACTTTAGTACAATACATGGCAGAAATAAATAATTTAATAACTTGTTGGTTACACATAAAGGTATTTTATTAAGTATATATATAAATCTTTTGTTTTAAGTTTGAACAGTCCTAAAACTAAACATCTTTTTAAAAAAAGGTTTAGTAAGTATTGTTCAAGCCTAAAAGTAAAGCATCATGCAGAAAACTTCGTTACTCAATAAACCAATGCCTTGCTAGTTAACACTTTTCACTTTTCAGGAAAAATATTGGAAATTAAAATAGTAAGCACATCAAGGACGTTTTGTAAAAAAATAAAGTGCATTTCAACAGGTTTTGTATTCCTTCTTCTGGGAGCTGGCCACTCTCCCAGGGATTGATGCATAAAACTTAAAATATACTTCCCAGGGAGTGTTGTGTTCATTTCTCAGGAGGCTGGCCCCTTCCTCGGGAATTAACAAAATACTCCCTAGTTGACCTCTATACTATCAAATTCATTAATCCTAAACACAGTCAACCAAAACTCTAGTATCAGTTGCTAAATCAAGACTTCCCATCTAAATGCTAAATATTGGTAAGTATATATATATAAAACTGCTCTATTTATCTGTCATTCTGTAACTTTGTTCAATATTGACTTAATCTTTTACTTAGTTATGTTATTTGCTTCTCACCCTAATTGTCAATATAAGCTTATTAAACTGAATATATATTAACATTTATCTTGAATCTATCCAGTTCTCTAGCCAAAAATAAGCCAAGCATATCAGTGTATCCCCTGATTTATTAGGCTTGTGAATGTATGTATACTTATCATTAAAAATTAAGTTAAACATCTATAAATTCTATGAAAACAAAAAAGGGGGAAATGGTGAGGTGCAAGAAAGAACAATTATATCAAGCATTATTTACATTAAATTTTTTAAGCCAAAGGTCAGAATCATATACATCAGCAGCAGAGCATTTCTGGCAAAAATCAGGCAATAATACAGAAACAAATATTGGACACCTAGTTTACTGAAAGCATAAAAAAAATAATCAATGGAATAAGGCCAAAGTTATGTCAGGATATAGGGTCAAGGTTTGCTGTTATCATTACAGATAAAGGATAACAGATTTGGGTCCTGTCCAGATGTCTGAAACCTAGATATAAGCAAGCCGAAAAAGCTGACACAAAAAGCAGAAAAGATGGTAAGTTCTAAAAGAAAGAATGTCACTCTAACACAGTTATTCCTTACTATGCTTACTTTGACAACCACAGCAGTAAGTAGTACACCTTCACATAATTATACATTTTGGGCTTATATTACTAATTCACCACTTTTAGAATTGTTGACTTGAGGGGAAAAATCCTACCTCATTTATATTAATCAGTCTTTTCATTTTCCTGGGCCCATTGATTCTTGCCTTCCTCTAAACCTGATGAGAAATGGAAATTTATTTAAAATTTAACCTTGCTTTTCCTTGAATGACCTAACTGCATAGGATCCATTGATCCATGTATACAGCCCCAAAATCATAGTACAAAGTGATAAATGGCATACATACCATGTTTCATCTGAGGTTGTGCTCTTTAATAATTCCTATAGAATTGTAAAGAATTGGGCCCTTATAAGGATACTGAAACCTAATGTAAACACAACCATAAGTTGAAAAATTAGTAATTCAACAAAAACAACTAATGAGAGCTATCATTTTTAGAATTTTGGGGACATCATAAGTATAAATACATCACTAAATTGGACTCCTCAGGGAAGATTTATGCCACAACTATGGGACACTAAACTTAACAAAACTAAAAATTATTTGTGGAAAATATTTTTGGGAACTAGCCCAATTTTTGAATGACAAGGCAGTAAAACTAATATTACCAGTTTTAAAAGAAAATCCACTTAATTTCTTAAAGTAAGTGTACAGGATCCCATTGTTTTTAGAGTAGGAACAGCGAGCATTAATCAAACATGTTTTTTCTGCAGTAATTGCTCCCTTTACTGCAGAAACTTTTGTATCAAAGTCTGTTTTACAGGAGATTTCTACTATGGTTCAAGTAGGATATTGGTGTCATGGAATGTGGCTTCTGATTCACATGAATCACTGCTTGCAGTCTTCCTTGAGATCCAAATCCTTTGGCACTTTCTAAATCATTATTTAAAAAGAGCCAAATGCTTAATTGGATTAATTATAACTGTTCTATTAGGGCTTATAGGTATTATTACAGTTGCTGCTGAGACAGGAACTACTCTACATGTGAATATCCAAGCATAACAATATGTTAGAAATTGGCATCATAATGCTAGTGAGTTATGGTATAGTCAGGCATATATTGATAGCAGATTAACAATAGGCTTGATGACTTAGAGATGGCTGTTACATAAATGGGAGATCAGACATATAATCTAAATTTAAAACTAGGTTTGAAGTGTGATTGGAATGAAAGTGCTTTTTGTATCACTCCTCTCCCATTCAATGATTCCCCTTATGAATGAGAAAAAATTAAAAATCTTTTAATAGGTCTTCACACAAATTTATCTATAGAAATTACAGATATGAAAAAGAAGATTTTGAGCATGTCTCAGAATCAAATTTCTATGCTTCCAGGCAGCAAATTTTGGCAATCAGTGACAGAACAATTAAATAAAATAACCCCCCTTCATTAGTGGAAATCAACCTCTGTACTTGCTATCTTCAGTGTGATGAACATTGGTGCTCTGCTACTCTTAAATGTATTAGGGGGCATTCACAAAACCTTGCTGTCCCGCATTAATAGGGCCAAAAAAGCCAGCCATGCCAATAACTTCATTCTGCTAAAAATCCTTAACTCCCAAACCCCTGTCCATGGAGTTTGGCTGGTGGCCAGTGATGGGTAAGACCTTCAGAGGAGTGCAAACTAAGACAGGTACAGTCACCCTGGACAAAAAACAAAAAAGGGGGAATTGTTTGAAAAGATGCTGAGGGCCAGAGCATAAAGGGTTAAGCCTTTAAAAATCATGCTTGCTGGCATAGAAACATTAGTATATGTCTCCAAGGACACTGCATACTGTAAACATCAGTAGGAAGAGGCAGAGTGGAATGAACACAGCACAAATATATTATTGTCTGAATTCCCAAGAAAGATTGTCTGGGAACACAGAAACAGGCAGCACTCTCACGTACCAAGCTCAGGAACTAGTGAAGAATGCCCTGCATTTGTTATTAACTTTGTAGTATAAAAAGAACTTCAGCCTAAATAAACTTGCCTGCATTCCACATGGAGTGAGGTACCCTGGTCCCTAACTTTCTTTGGACAATTCCAGGAACTCTCTACCTCCATGTTGAATTACAACAGCCTCCTTTCTACTTCACTCAAATTTTCCTTAGTATTTTAAATCAGAAATGATCCTTTCATAATTAGATGATATAATTGTAATCTCAAGTATTTTAAGAAGTTAAAAAATTTATTCATATTCTTAGCTTGAAATTCAAATTTTTTTCTCTTAAGTGATAGAGTGTGGGATGGATAAAACTAGAGAATGCATGTATTTACAAACAGAAATGTGTTTGTAACAAAAGGCTTGTGAGTGAAGCTCTATCCTCTTCCACAACAGTACAGACTTAAGATGAAGGCAGAGATGTAAGAAGTTGGGAAAATATGTTCTCTGACTGCAAGCATTGTTTCCTCAAAATAAAACTTATATGAATGTAACTTCACTTTGAAAGAATTTGCATCATGCTTAACTAAGCATGTGGGAATCTATGTAAGGTAAAGGATGAAGACAATGTGTTTTGAAGGTGTGACCCACATGGGGGTCCTCCCTTTAAGTGTAATGAGTGTGAAGTTTTCTTGGAAATTCAACCTCATGAGATACCAATGAATACTTCAGAGAAACCATTTGGGATTTCATGAATTTGGGAAAGCTAGAGTCACATCAAAGAAACATGCAGGAGTAAAACCCTGTGTACGTAAGGAATATTGGAAATCCTTCATCCAGGCATTAAGTCTCATTGAGCATGAAATATTCATACATTAGTTAGTATTTTAAGGAACATGGGAATGTTTCCATCTGAAACAAAACTTCATGGAATGTGAGAAAATTCAAACTAGAGAGAAACCATATGAATGTCCTGATTGTAGTCTGCTCTTTACAGTCGTTTTATTTCTTATCATTTTAAAAGCCATACAGGGGAACAAGCATAGAAATGTTATACATGTGTGAAAGCTTTCAACCTAACAGAAAACATCTTCATTCATCAGAAAATTCTTAATGAAGAGAAATGATATATATGTGGAAAAGCTTTATTTCAAATGTCAAATCTCAGGTACGAGAGGTTTCCTAGTGCAAAGAAACCTTATGCATGTATGGCATGTGAAAAAGCCTTTAGGTACAAATTATATCTCACAGAACATGAAAAAAGCTCATAGTGCCCAGAAAGAAAATGAATGTGAATAATGCAGAAAAGCCTTCAGCCAAAAGCAATACTTCATTAAACATCAGAGCATTCTTTCTGGAGAAAACGCTATATATGCAATGAACGTGGAAAAGCCTTCAACCAGAAGGAAAACCTCGTTAACCATCTGAGAATACATACTGGGGAGAAAACCTATGAATGTGATGCAAGTGGGAAATCTTTCATTCAGAAATCAAACCTCATTACACACCAGAGAAGACAAACTAGAGAGAAACCCTATATATGTATGGAATGTAGTAAAGCCTTCAGTAGCAAATCAAATCTCACTGACCATGAGAAAATTCATAGTGGAGGAAAACCCTGTATATGTAAGAAATGTGGAATAGCCTTCATCCAGAGGGAGTAGCTCATTAAACATTACAATATTCATACTGGAGAGAAACCCTGTGAATGTAATGAATGTGAATCTCCAAAGAATCTCCACCTCCAGTGTGTACAACTTGTTGCCAATCTTTTAAGGAAGCCACTGTGACTGTGCAATTAAGGATGTCTTTCTTCTCTTGGAAAAGTGCACTTACAGTTTGTTCTGAGATCTGCTACTCCCCCATCTTATTTCACACTCATTTGTGTTCAAATTGTTACCACTCATTTATGCATCAGAACTCGAGATTTCTCTTAGTTGATGTAAAGATGGGCTTTCCACTTAGTTTAAATTATCTGGTTGTTTTCACTCATTCTTCAATCCATTACATTCTTGGTAAGCATTTTAAAAATTACTATATTAAAAATAATGCTGCCCATTATTGTAGAATTTTCTTACAAAGCACCCCAACTATTGATATTTTTCCAGTTTCTTCACCTCATTCTAATGATGATTCCAGATTAACAGCCACTGAACTACAGTGTCCTGCTTTTTACTTAACTCCAATTTTCTTTGTTATTTTGAATCAGAAATAATCCTTTCATAATTAGATAATATACTCCTAATCTCAAGTATTTTAAGAAGTTAGAAAACTTATTTATGTTCTTAAGTTGTACTCCATTATTTCTTTCAAATGTGATAGGATGTGGGATGGATGAAACAAGAGAATGCATGTATTTTCAAACAGAAATGTGTACCCAAAAGAATCTGCCAATAGAGATAAATTCTGAGGAAATAGGAATGGGGGTTGAGGCTAGAGAAGGAATTTGGCTGTTTGCCCAAATAGATAGAAATTATTTTTATTCTCTTTGCACGGATATTTTGGTCATAATTTAAAAGAAATTATGAAAATAGTACACAACGAAATCATATATAGTGGTTCATTTGGAGATATTGATTTGTATCTGCAACATTAGTGGGTTGGGGAACTTTCCCCAGCCTTTGTAAATACACTCACCCATGAAGGAAAAGTGTTCACTTCCCTCAGCCCCCTCCTGAGCTGCCTAGATGGGGAGGCCTCCCTCAGCAAGATGGTGCACACAGCATGAGGAGCATGGATGCGATAGTGTGAAGGCCACACTGCTCTCAACACGTGTCCTGTTAGAGGGCTGTTAGCACCACAGGAGGAGATGGAATTCCTTAGGCCTATTCAACAGTGAAGACCCACTAGATAGTCTCACATCAATAAGTGAGGCTGTGAGTGCGGAGCAGGGCTTTCTCCCTGTCCTCCTTTTTGAATCCAGAACCTATGATGATGTTTTTCATTGGGGCTCTGAGAGTTTGGTTCCCAAACAGGACATTCCCTCTCTGCCTTAGGGGAACCTCAGTGAGCACCTGTTACATCCCAGCTTCTTCAGTTTTTCATCAACTTCTTCTCATCCAATCCCTCCATTCTCTTCTGAGATTGAAGAGGTCTGCATCATTTTCAACACTGTTAAAAATGTGTTGAAAATTTAATATTTAATTAGTCTGAGAAATACCTGGCATCTGCACCCTTGAGGTTTTCTGGAAACAGTGCACTCAAAACCTCACTTCTTTTCTTGTCAGCCCTAGGTCCCAGGACTTTCTAGGATTCCCATACTATTTATTAGGGTCACTGGCATAATATTGCTCATTCTGGTGATGTTATTGCTGTAGCCAATGCTGTAATGTGAAATTTTTACATTAGCCTCCTGACACCAGCAGGTTTCATCTTGGCATTGCTCTTTCTTTAGCTGCCCCAAGATTGGGGAAGGTGAATTTAGAACTGGAAGCAGGAGACCAGAGTTGTGCCTGTTACCCAAGAGGGCCAGAGTAAGAACAGTCTCCTCAGACGGTCAATCCTGGAGGCCAAGGGAAAGAGGGAAGGGCAAAAGGAGCAGGAACAGGAAGTCTCCTCTCTGTGCCCTGACTCCTCTGCTGCAGCAGACCACAAGTCCCATGCTTTTATCTGCCCCTGCCCAACTGGCCCACCCCAACATGAGTTAGGTACATCATACTGGGACAACTGTGACTTTATACTATTCCCCAAACCCTGTGACTCCATACCTGACTTCCTGTCTTGCAGGCCTTACTGGTCAAGAGCACTTTCCCCCCCATTTAACCAAATCTCATTCTGACCTAGTCTGGAGACACCCACAGTTTACAGGTGAATTCAAAGGGCAGCAGCATCACACTGACATTTCAGAACAGGGAAGCTCACCATTCCTGTGTCCCTAGCTGTTTGGGTTTGCCAAGTGCTGCCAATGGAAAATAGCAGAAATTGATTGGCTTTTATTAGAATTTATTAGGGTTAAAGCTTACAGTTCTGAGGCTGTGAAAATGTCCAAAGCAAGGCATCATCAAAAATGCTGTCTTAACATAGGTCTGCTGCTCCTGGACTCCAAACCAAGACAAAATGTTGGGCCTGCCTGTCTCTCTCTGCCTTCTCCTCCAAACTCATTTTCTCTCTCAGCTCAGCAGTGGGACATCAGACATAATTGCTCACACATGTCCCTTCTCCTCTCTCATGGATATCTTCAGCTTCAAGCTACTCCATGACTCCAGGCTCTGGCATCTCCTTCAGACTCTCAGGGATTCTGTGTCTCTCCACAGCTCTAGGTTATCCTGGAACCCACTCCCACATGGCAGGGTAAATATGGCAGCACTCTTTCTCTGTGTGTTCCACGTCTGTAGGATTTCAGCACAATGATTGCGGTCCATCCTTGGGCCCAAAATCTAATAAGAGGCCTTAAATAAAGTAAAGCAATCTAACATAAAGTAACCTAATTGAAAAGTCCCTTATCTGAATCTGACCAAAATGTCCTGCATACAAATGGCTTACACACACAGCAATGGGTTAGTAAGATTATACATTCCAGGGCCCACACAAAACACAAATGAGGGCATTTTCCCAGGGCACAGGGATCAGAAGGGGTCTCCTAATTCTGGGAGAAATGGGAACTCATTCAGTAGTGGCTGTATTTAAGTGTGGCCATCAGTGATCATAATTGGGTGCTGACCACCATTGTACTGGCCCCTAGGATAGGCCCACGAAGAATTCAATATACTGTGCTTTCTCCAACAAAACTTAGCTCCAAATCAGGTGTGTAACTCAGAGAGGTGTGCCATTATTCTCATCCCCAGAGTTAGAGCACACAGATTTTGCCTGGGGGGTGGGGCGGCAGGAAGCAGGCTGTAAAACTGAAAGTCCCAAATTTCTTCTCCAAACTACTGACTACATTTACAAGAGAATGCAGAAATTCAACACTAAGTGTGCTCTCAAAAGCAGTGGAAATCATAGAGGGCTTGAGATTTCATTCATCTCAATCCTTCAGAAATATGTGAAATAAATACTTTTACAGTTAAATAAACACTAATAAAGTTTGCTAGAAGAAACTCACTATAAAAGAAATATAAAAGAATAATCTTCAGGCAGAAAGAAAATAATCTCAGAAGGATCAAGTTTTAGGATAGATTGAAGAACAATATCTGTTAATTAAATTCATATATGTAAATGACTATTGAATGGATAAAGTAATAATGATATCCGTGGCCTAGGACATAAATAAAATGTTAAAATACACCTTAAAATAAGATATAGCATAAGATGTGTAAATGGATATGTAGCAGTTGGATATCATTATGAATTCCAAAAATAGATATTGGATTATGCTTGTAAACTTGTCTATTAATCTGGGAATGATTAAGTTTTGATAAGGGCATTGCCTGGGCCAAAGTTGGTAGGATGTTGAGCTCCACCCCTTGGGGGCTGAGGTCTCAAACATGAAAAGACATGAAAAAGGACAGATCTAGAGTACTATTTGATGTTTGAGTTCTGATGAACAAGGACAGAATGCCACGGGGAAAAGAGACAAGCCATTCCTCTGGCTGTTCACAGCTGGCCTTATGGAAAGAGGCAAAGTTTAAAGAGACTCATAGTCTACACCTGACCTTGTGGAGGAACGAGAAGAGATGAGCCCAGAGAGAAATGCAGCCCTGCAAAGAGAGGAACCTAAGAAGCCTGGACCCTGGCAAATGTCGGCAGCTGTCTTGTTCCAATACAGAGTAACAGATTTTGGTGAAGGAAGAAACTTATGTTTTATGTCCTGGTAACTGTAATCTTCTACCCCAAATAAATACCCTTTATAAAGACCCACAGATTTCTGGCATTTTGCATCACCACCCCTTAGGGTGACTAATACAGGATATAAAATGTTTTAAAATACATTATTTGGCAAGTCAATAACAAATAATATGTGCAGATTTGGACAGGCAAGCAAAAGTGTTATAATTTCCCAAGTAAACTTTAAAGAATATTACATAGCGCATCTCATCCAAATAAATGGAAGAAAAAGAAATTGAACAAAAATAGTCAGTCCAAAACAAAGTGTTTGGGTTTTCCTGAGTTGCCATTTAGGCTTTTATTCCAGGACCACCTTTCTCATGCATCTTTGGAAACTGCAATTTTCTTATACTTCAGAAGCCTGTAGGTTCCAGGGTTGATTTATGGGGAGTTGTTTTGTCCCCATCACTAATCAAGTGCTGTATCATGTCCCCATTTCCAAGTTATGAAGTCACCAAACTGGATGTGATGCTCATTTGAAGCAAGAAGAGACATGAATGATAGAACAAATAAAAAGGAGATATTGTTGCACTTCCCAAATTGGACAGTTAGATGACTGATACTTGATCTTTCTTCTTTTCTAATGTATGCATTCAATGCTATAAATTTCCCTCTAAGCACTGCTTTTTCTGCTCCCCACAAACTATGAAGAAGCATAGGAGATTAAAAAGCAGAAAGAACCATATAACAAAAGGCTTGTGAGTGAAGATATATCCACTTCCACAAGAGCCCAGACATAAGATGAAGGCAAAGAATGTAAGAAAGTTGGGAAAATATTTTCTCTGACTGCAATCATTGTTTCCTCAAAATAACATTTCTATGAATGTAACTTCACTTTGAGGGAATTTACATCATGCTTACCTAAGGGTGAGGGAATCTTTGAAAGGAAAAATGAATGAAGACAATGCATTGTGCCAGTTTGCCCCACCTGGTAGTCCTCACCTTTAAGTGTAAAGAGTATGAAGTTTTCTTGGAAATTCAATCTCAGGAGATACCTGAGTATAAATCTTTCAGAGAAACTATTTGGGATTTCATGAATTTGGGAAAGCTAGAGTCACATCAAAGAAACATGCAGGAGTAAAACCCTGTGTATGTAATGAATAATGGAAATACATCAGCCAGGCATTAAATCTCATTGAGCATGAAATATTCATACATTAGTTAGTATTGTATTGAACATGGGAATGCTTCCCTCTGAGACAAAACCACATGGAATATGAGAAAATTCAAGCTAGAGAGAAACCATATGAGTGTACTGAATGTATTCTGCTCTTTACAGTCATTTTTTAAATCCTCATTTTACAAGCCATACAGGGGAACAAGCATAGAAATGTAATATATGAGGGAAGTTTTCAACCTGACAGAAAACCTCTTTATACGTCAGAAAGTTCTTACTGAAGAGAAATAATATATATGGGGGAAAGCTTTAATTTAAATGTCAAATCTCAAATAAAAGAGATTTTTTACTGCAAAGAAACCATATGCATGTAAGTCACGTGCAGAAGCCTTTAGGTACAAATCATATCTTACTGAAAATGAAAAAACTCATAATGGACAGAAACAAAATGAATGTAAAGAATGCAGAAAACCCTTCAGCTAAAAGCAAATGTTCATTAAATATCAGAGCATTCATTCTGGTGAAAAACCCTATATAGGCAATGAATGTGGAAAAACCTCCAACCAGAGGGAAAACCTCATTAACCAGCTGAGAATACATACTGGAGAGAAACCTTATATCTGTAAGGAATGTAGGAAAGACTTCAGTAGCGAATCAAATCTCACTGACCATGAGAAAATTCACAGTGGAGGGAAAACCTGTGTATATAAGGAATGTTGAATAGCCTTCAGCCAAAGGCAGTATCTCATTAAACATTTCAACATTCATACTGGAGAGAAACCCTGTGAATGTAATGAATGTGGATCTCCAAAGAATCTCCGCCTCCAGCCTAGGAAACTTGTTGCCAATCTCTTAAGGAAGCGGCTGTGACTGTGCAATTAAGGATGTATTTTTCCTCTTGGAAAAGTGCACTTGCAGTTTGTTCTGAGATCTGTGCCTCCCACATCTCGCTCCACACTCATCTGGGTTCAATTTGTTACCACTAATTCATGCATAAGAACTCGAGATTTCTCTTACTTTATGTAAAGATGGGCTTTCCACTTACTTCAAATTATCCTGTTTTTTTTTTTTAATGGTACTTCAATCCATTACATTCTGGATAAACATTTTAAAAATAATGCTGCCCTTTATTGTAGTGTTTTCTTATAAGGCACCGCAACCATTTATATTTTTTCAGTTTCTCCACCTGATTCTGATGTGGATTCAGGTTTAACAACCACTGAACTACAGTGGTCTTCTTTCTTCTTGACTCCAATTTTCCTTATTATTTTAAATCAGAAATTATCCTTTCATATTTAGATGATATACTTCTAATCTCAAGTATTTTAAGAGTTTAGAAAATTCTTTTATATTCTTAAGTAGTATTCCAATATTTTTATCATATGTGATAGGGTGTGGGGTGGATGAAACTGGAGAATGCATGTATTTACAAACAGAAAAGTGTACCCAAGAATCTGCCAATGCAGATAATTATGAAGAAGGAGGAATTGTGGTTGAGGCTACAGAAGGAATTTGGCTGTTTGCCATAAGAGACATAAATTATTTTTACACTCTGCATGGACAATTTGTTTATAATTTAACAGAAATTATGAAAATAATGCACAGTAAAATCGTACGAAGATATTGATTTTTAACAGCTAGATTACTGGGGTGTGGGGCACATCCTTTCACCCTTCAGAAATACAACCACCCATAAAGAAAAAGTGCTCACTCCCCTTGGCCCCCTCCCCAGCTGCCCGGACTGGTGGAGGCCTACCTCATCAGGAGTGAGCAACTAGCATGAGGAGCATGGACACGACCTTGTTAAGGTCACACTGCTCTCTACATATGTCAGGTTAGAGGGCTGTTAGCACCGCAGGAGAAGACAGACTTCCTGCTGCTTACTCCCCAGTGAAGACCCACTAGAGTGACTCGCATCACTAACTGAGGCTGTGAGTGCTGATCAGGGCCTTCTCCCTGTCCTCCTTTATGCCTCCACAACCCTATGATGATGGTTTTCACTGGGGCTCTGAGAGTTTGGTTCCTAAACAGGACATTCCTTCTCTGCCATGGGGGAAGTACAGTGAAATCGTATTATATTCCAATTTCTTCAGTTATACACCATCTTCTTCCCCTCAAACCCTGTGTTCTCTTCTGGAATTAAAGAGGTCTGCATCATTCTCAACACTGTTAAAAATGTGTTGAAAATTTAATATTTAATTAATCTGAGAAACATGTGACATCTGCACCCTCTGAGGTTTTCTGCAATAATTACACTATCTCACAACCTCACTTCTATTTTTGTGAGTTGCAGGACCCAAGACTTGCTGGGATTCCTATAGTAATTATTAGGGTCTCTGGCCTAATGTTGCTAGTTCTGGTGATGTTATTGCTGTAGCCAATGCTGTAATGTGAATTTGACATTTCCTTCCTGACACCAAAATGTTTCATCTTCACATTGCTCTTTGTTTAGCTGCCCCAAGATTGGAGAAGATGTATGTTGAACTGGAAGCAGGAGACCTGAGCCTGTGCCTGAGACACAGGAGGGGTACAGTAAGTGTAGCCTCCTCAGAGGTTCCACGCTGGAAGCCAAGGGTAGAAGGGAAGGGCAAAAGGAACAGGACCAGGAAGTCTCCTCTCTGTGCCCTGAAACCTCTGCTGCACCAGACCGCAGGGCCCATGCTTTTAGCTGCCCCTGCCCACCTGGTCAATCCCTGCCTGAGGCAGGTACAACATACTGGGGTATCTATGACTTTAGACTAGTCCCCAAACCATGTTACTCCCCTGCCTGACTTCCTGTCTTACAGGACTTGCTGGTCAAGTGCACTTCCCCTCTATCTTAAGAGTGCACATTCACCCTTAGTCTGGAGACACCCAGGGTTCAACAGGCGAATTCACTGGGCAGCAGCATCACATTGCCATTTGGGAACAGGGCAGCTCTGCAAACCTGTTCCCCTAACTGTTTGAGTTTGCCAAGCAGTGCCAATGCAAAATACCAGAAATATTTTAGCTTTTATTGGAATTTATTAGGGTTAATGCTTAAAGTTCTGAGGCTGTGAAAATGTAAAATCAAGACATGTTCAAAAATGCTTTATTAACAAGGATCAGCTGCTGCTGGACCCCTGCTAAGGTAAAATGTTGGGCCTGCCTCTCTCTGCCTTCTCATCGAAATTCACTTTCTCCCAGCAGTGGGCCATCAGAAACAATTGCTCACACCTCTTCCTTCTTCTCTGGCCTGGATGTATTCAGCTTCAAGCTGCTCCATTACTCATGCCTCTGACCTCTCCCTCAGACTCTCAGGGTTTCTGTGTCTCTCCAAAGCTGTAGGAGGTCCTGGAGCACTCTCCCACATGTCAGGGCAAACATGGCAGCCCTCTTTATCTGTGTGTTACATGTATGTAGGACTTCAGCACAATGATTTGGGTCCATCCTGGTCCCTGAAATCTAATCAGAGACCCGTAAATAAACTAAAGCAATCTAACAAAAATGACCTAATAGAAAGGACCCTTATCTGAATCTAACCAAAATGTCCAACATACAAAATGCTTACATGCACAGCAATGGGTAGTAAGAACATACATTTGCGGGTTCCACACAAGACTCTAACGAATGCATTAAACCAGGGCACTAGGATCAGGAGGGTTCTTCTAAGTCTGGGAGCAATGTGATTTCATGAAGCAGTGACTGCACTTTGGGTGTGGTGATCATTGTACAAAATTTGATGCTGACCACCATTGCAATGGTCCCTAGAATGGTCCCAAGGAGAACTCAATATACTGTGCTTTCTCCACCAAATCCCAGCTCCAAAATCATGTGTGTAACTCAGTGAAGTGTGACATTACTCCCATTCCCAAAGCCAGAGAGAACAGATTTTGGGTGGGGCGTGGGGTTGCAGGAAGCAAACTGTAAAACTGAAAGCCCCTAAATTCTTCTCCAAAGAATTGATTACATTTACAACAAAATGGAGAAATTCTAACCAAAGGCTGTTCTCAAATGCAGTGGAGATCATCGAGGGACTGAGATTTAATTCATGTCAATCCTTCTGTAAGAAGTGAAATAAATACTTTTACAGATGAGTAAAAACTAATAAAGTTTCTAGAAGCAACTCACTTTAAAAGAAATGTGAAAGAATATTCATCAGGCAGAAAGAAAATAATCTCAGATGATTCAAGATCCAGGATGGATTGAGAACAATATCTGTTAATTAAATTTATACATATAAATGAGTATTGAAAGGATGAAGTAATATTATCTGTGGCCTAGAACATCAATAAAGTGTTAAAATACACCATAAAATAATATATACCATAAGATGGGTAAATGGATATGTACCAGTTGGTTATCATTATGAATTCCAAAAATAGATATTGGATGTTGCTTGTAAACTGGTCTTTTAATCTCAGCATGATTAAGTTATGATAAGGGCATTGATTGTGCCACAGTCAGTAGGGCATTAAACCCCACCCCTTGCTGGGGTGGGTCTCAAACATAGAAAGAAATGGCAAAAGAGAAAGCTGGAGTAGTTTCTGTTGTTGAAGTTTTGATAAGCAAGGACAGAAGGCCCTGGTGAAAAGAGACAAGCCATTCACCTGAGAGTTCACAGCTGGCCTTGTGGAGAGAGGCAAAGCTTAGAGAGAGTCATAGTCTAGAGCTGACCTTGTGGAGGAAACAGAGAAGCTGAGTCTAGAGAGAAACACAGCCCTGGGGAGAGAGGAACCCAAGAAACCTGAACGCTGGCAAATTCCAGCAGCTCTCTTGCTCCAAGACGGGGTAACAGATTTTGGTGAAGGAAGAACCTTATGTTTTATGGCCTGGTAAGTGTAAGCTTCTACCTCCAAAATAAATACCCTTTATAAATACCAACAGATTTCTGGTAATTTTCATCAGCACACCCTTGGCTCAGTAATAGAGGATATAAAATGTTTTAAGGTACATTATTTGGCAAGTGAATAACAAATAATAAGTGTACATGTGGAAAGGCAAGGAAAAGTGTTATAATTTCCCCAGTAAACTTTAAAGAATACTAAATAGTGTATTTCATCCAAATAAATAGAAGAAAAGAAATTGAACAAAAACAGTCCAAAACAAAGTATTCAGGATTTCCTGGGTTGTCATGTTGGGCTTTGTTCTGGGGCCACCTTACTCATGCATATTTGGAAGCTGCATTTTTCTTATCCTTCAAAAGCCTGAAGGGTCCAGGGTTAGTTTATGGGGTGTGGTTTTGTCCTCATCATAAATCAAGTGCTGTATCACTTCCCCATTTCCTACTTATGAAGTCACCAAACTGGATGTGATGCTCATTTGAAAAAAGTAGAGCCATGAATGATAGAATAAATAAAAAGGAGATATAGTTGCATTTCCCGAATTGGATGCCTAGATGACTGATATTGGACCTTTCCTTTTTGCTAATGAATGCATTCAATGCTATCAATTTCCCAGTAGCTCTGCTTTTGCTGCACTCCACAAACTATGAAGAAGCATAGGACATTAAGAAGTAGAAATAGCCATATAACCAAAGGCTTGTGAGTGAAGCGATATCCACTTCCACAACACTACAGACTTAAGATGAAGGCAGAGAATGTAAGAAAGTTCGGAAAATTTTTCTCTGACCTCAAGCACTGTTTCCTCAAAATAACACTTCTATGAATGGAACTTCACTTAGAAGGTGTTTACATCATGCTTACCTAAGCATGAAGAATCTATGTAATGAAAAAATAATGAAGAGAATGAGTTTTGCCAGTTTGCCCACATGGTAGTCCTACACTTTAAGTTTAATGAGTGTAAAGTTTTCTGGGAAATTAAACCTCATGAGATACCTGAGAATTAATCATTCAGAGAAAATTTTTGGAATTTCATGAATTTGGGAAATCTAGAGTCACATCAAAGAAAGATGCAGGAGTAAAACTATGTGTATGTAAAGATTGTTGGCTATCCTGCAGCCAGATAGTAAATCTCATTGAGCTGGAAATATTCATTTATTAGTTAGTATTCTAATGAATTCAGGAATGCTTTCATCTGAAAGAAAACCTCATGGAGTATGAGAAAATTCAAACTAGAAAGAACCGTATGAGTGTCCTGAATGTAGTCTGCTATTTACACTCATTTTTTTCTCCTCATCTTAAAAACCATACAGGGTAACAAGCATAGAAATGAAATACATTCGGGCAAATTTTCTTTTCTGTCATAAATCCTCTTTATTCATCAGAAAATTCTTACTGAAGAGAAATCAAATATATTTGTGAAAGCTTTAATTCAAATGTCAAATCTCAGATCCAAAGGATTTCCTAATGTAAAGAAACCCTATGCATATAAGACATGATAAAAAGCATTTAGGTATACAACATATCTCAGAGAACATGAAAAACCTCATAGTGGAAAGAAACAAATTGAATGTAAAGAATTCAGAAAAGCCTTCAGCCAAAAGCAATAGTTTATGAAACATCAGAGCATTCATTCTGGAGAAAAACCCAATATATGCAATGAATGTGGAAAAAGCCTTCAACCAGAAGGAAAACTTCATTAACCATCAGAGAATGCACACTGGAGTGAAACCCTATGAACGTGATGGATGTGGGAAAGCTTTCATTTAGAAATCATGCCTCATTACACACCGGAGTAGAGAAACTGGATAGAAACCCTCTGTATGTAAGGAATGTAGGATAGCCTTCAGTAGCGTATCAAATTTCACTGACCATGAGAAAATTCATAGTGGAAGGAAACCCTATATATGTAAGGAATGTGGAACAGCCTTCTACCAGAGGCAGTATCTCAGTAAACATTACAATACTCATACTGGAGAGAAACCCTGTGAATGTAATTAATGTGAATCTGCAAAGAATGTCCACACCTAGTCTGTGCAACTTGTTGCCAATCTTTGAAGGAAGTGCTGTGACTGTGAAATTCAGTATGTATTTCTCCTCTTGGAAAACTGCATTTCAGATTGTTTGAGAACTACTCCTCCCACATCTTCTTCCACACTCATCTGTGTTCAATTTGTTACCACTGATTTAGGCATCAGAACTTGAGATTTGTCTTACTTTATGTAAAGATGGGCTTTCCACTTATTTCAAATTATCCTGGCTGTTTTCACTGGTTATTCAATCCATTACATTCTGGGTAAGCTTTTTAAAAATTACCATTTTAAAAATAATGTAGCCCATTATTGTAGCATTTTCTTATAAAGCACCCCAACAATTTACATCTTTTCAGTTTCTTCACCTGGTTCTGATGTGGATTCAATATTTACATGTAGTGAACTACAGTGGACTGATTTCTACTTAACTCCAATTTTCCTTAGTATTTTAAATCAGAAGTGATCTTTTCATAATTAGATGATATACTTCAAGTCTCAAGCATATTAATAAGTTAGAAAAATTATTTATATTCTTAAGTTGTACTCCAATATTTTTCTCATATATGGTAGGGTGTGCAATGGATGAAACTAGAGTATGCATGTATTTACAAACAGAAATGTGTACCGAAAAGTATCTAACAATGGAGATAATTTGAGGAAGGATAAAGGGGGGTTGAGGCTAGAGAAGGAATTTGCTTGTTTGCCATAACAGAAACAAATTATTTTTATACTCTTGCAGGGATAATTTTGATATATGTTAAAAGAAATTATGAAAATTGTACACAATGAATCATACAAAGAGGTTGATTTGAAGAAATTGATTTGTATCTGCAACATTACTGGGGAGTGGGCATTTCCCTTCACCCTTTTCAAATACAGTCCATCATAAAGGAAAAGTGCTCACTTCCCATGGATCCTCCCCAGCTGCCTGGAGACGTGGAGGCCTCCCTCAGCAAGAGTAAGCACGGAGCTCCAGGAGCATAGAAGCGACCAGATGCAGGCCACACTATTCTCTACACGTGTGCAGATAGAGGGCTTTTAGCACCACAGGAGAAGATGGACTACCTGCTGTTTACTCGCCAGGGAAGGCCTGCTTCGTTGACTCACATCACTAAGGGAGGTTGTGAGTGATGAGCAGTTCTTTCTCCCTGTCCTACTTTGCAGTCCCAGGACCTATGGTGTTAGTTTCCAATGAGGCTCAGAGAGATTGTTTCCCAAACAGGACCTTCCCTCTCTGAATTGGGGGAACTGCAGTGAACACGTGTTGCATACCAGCTTCATCAGGTCTTCATCAGCTTCTTCCCATCCAACCCCTCCGTTCTCTTCTGGGACTGAAGAGGTCTCCATCATTTTCAACACTGTTAAAAATGTGTTGAAAATTTAATATTTAATTAGTCTGAGAATTATCTGGCTTTTGCTCCCTCTTAGGTTTTCTGCAAACATGGCACTATCTCACAACTTCACCTCTATTCTTGTCAGCCCCAGGTCCCAGGGCTTTCTGGGATTCTCATACTATTTATTAGGGTCACTGGCTTAATGTTGCTCATTCTGATGATGCTATTGCTGTAGCCAGTGACTTAATGTGAATTTTGGCAGTTCCTTCCTGACACCAGCAGGTTTATTCTTGGCATTGCTCTTTAGTGGCCCCAAGATTTGAGAAGGTGAATGTAGAACTGGAAGCAGGAGAACTGAGTCTCTGCCTGAGACCCAGGAAGGGTACAGTAATAGCAGGGTCCTCAGAGGGTCAATGTTGGAGGTCAATGGTAGGGCAAAAGGAGCAGGGACAGGAAGTTTCTTCTCTGTGCCCTGACACCCCTGCTGCACCATACCCCAGGATCCATGCTTTTATCTGCCCCTGGCAACCTGGACAGCCCATGCCTGGGGCAAATGTGAATTTAGACTAGTCCCCAAACCATGTGACTCCTTTGCCAGATACCTATCTTCCAGGGCTTGCTGGCCAAGAGCACTTCCCACTCCATCTTACCAGTACTCAATCCAGCCTAGTGTGGAGAAACCCACAGTTTACAGGTGAATTCACTGGGCTGCAGCATCACACTGCCATTTTGGAACAGGACAGCTCTCCAACACTGTGTTCCACAGCTGTTTGAGTTTGCCAAGTGCTGCCAATGCAAAATACCAGAAATAGGTTGGCTTTTGTTTGAATTTATAACACTTAAAGCTTAAAGTTCTGAGGCTGTAAAAATGTCCAAATCAAGACATCATCAAAAATGCTGTCTTAACAAGCATCAGCTGCTGCTGGACTCCTGCCAAGGCAAAATGTTGGGCCTGCCTGTCTCTCTCTGCCTTCTCCTCCAAACTCACTTTCTCCCTGTGCTCAGCAGTGGGCCATCAGAAACAATTGCTGACAACTCTCCCTACTCCTCTGTCTTGGTTGTCTTCAGTTTCAAGCTGCTCCATGACACCATCCTCTGGCTTCTCCCTCAGCCTCTCACAATTTCTGTGTCTCTCCACAGCTGTAGGATATCCAGGAGCTCTCTCTTACATGGCAGGATAAACATGGCAGCACACTTACTCTGTGTGTTCCATATATGTAGGGATTCAGCACAATGATTGGGGTCCATCCTGGTGCCTGAAATCTAATCAGAGATCTGTAACAAAGGTAAAGCAATCTAACAAAAGTGACCTAATGGAAAGGACCCTTATCTGAATCTATCCAAAATATCCTACATACAAAACGTTTACAGAAACAGCATTGGGGAGTAGAGGCATACATTTCTGGCACCACACAAGACTCAAACGAGTGCATTAACCCAGGGTACAGGTATCAGAAGTGGTCTCCTAAGTCCAAAAAAATGGGAACACATGAGTGTGGCCATCATTGAGCAAAATGGTGCTGATCACCATTGAACTGGTCCCTAGAATGGTACCAAGAAGAACTCAATAACCTGTGCTTTCTCCACCAAACATTAGCTCCAAAATCAGGTATGTAACTCAAAGAGGTGTGCCATTATTCCCATCCCCAGAGCCAAAGCACACAGATATTGCCAGGGGGTGAGGTGGCACTAAGCAGGCTGTAAAATTGAAAGCCCTTATTTCTTCTCCAAAGAACTGATTACATTTACACAGAATGGAGAAATTCAACCCCAAGGGTGCTCTCAAAGGCAGTGGAGATGATAGAGGGCCTGAGATTTAATTCATCTCAATGCTTCCGGAAGAAGTGAAATGAATACTTTTACAGATCAGTAAAAACTAGTAAAGTTTGCTAGCAGCAACTAACTTTAAAAGAAATGCAAAATAATATTCTTCAAACAGAATGAAAATAATCTAAGAAGGTTCAAGTTTCAGGATGGATGGAAGAAAAACATCTGTTAATTAAATACATATATCTAAATGACTATTCAATGGATGAAGTAATAATGATATCCATGGCAAAGGGCATCAATAAAGTCTTAAAATACACCATAAAATAATATATAGCAAAAGACGGGTAAATGGATATGTAGCGATTTGGTATCATTATGAATTCCAAAAACAGATATTGGATTATGCTTGTAACCTTATCTGTTAATCTGGGTATGATTAAGTTATGATAAGGGAGTTTACTGGGTGACAGTTGGTAAGGCATTGAGCCCAGCCCCTTGGAGGCTGGTGTCTCAAACATAAAAAGATATGGTGAAGGACAGAGCTTGAGTAGTTTTTGATATTGTAGTTCTGATGTGCAAGGACAGATGGCTCTGGCAAATGTCGGCAACTCTCTTGCTCCAAGATGGAGTAACAGACTTTGGTGAAGTAAGATAGTTATGCTTTATGGCCTGGTAATTGTAAGCTTCTACCCCAAATAAATACCCTTTATAAAGACCAAGTTATTTCTGGTATTTTGCATCAGCACCCCTTTGGCTGCCTAATACAGGATATAAAATGTTTTAAAATACATTATTTGGCAAGTCAGTAACAAATAATGAATGAAAATTTGGAAAGTAAGCAAAAGTGTTTTAATTTCCCCAGTAGACTTTAAAGAATATTAAGTCATGCATTTCATCCAAATAAATAAAAAGAAAAAAATTTGAGCAAAAATAGGCCAAATCAAAGTGTTCAGGATTTCCTGGGTTGCCATTTGACTTTTGTTCTGGGGCAAGTTTACTCCTAAATCATTGGAAGCTGTATATTTCTTATCCTTCAGAAGCCTGAAGTTACCAGGGTTGATTTATGGGGTGTTGTTTTGTCCCCATCATAAATCAAGTGCTGTATTATTTTCCCATTTCCGAGTCATGAAATGACCAAACAGGATGTGTGGCTCATTTGAAGCAAGAAGAGACATGAATGATAGAACAAATAAAAAGGAGATATTGTTGTTCTTCCCAAATTGGACGCTTAGATGCTTGATATTGGATCATTCCTCTTTGCTAATGAATACATTCAATGCTATAAATTTCCCTGTTAGAGTTGCATTTGCTGTTACCCACAAACTATGAAGAGGCATAGGACATTAAGAAGCAGTAAGAATCACATAACAAAAGGCTTGTGAGTGAAGTTATATTAACAGCCACAACAGTATAGACTAAAGTTGTAAGAAAGTTGTGAAAATATGTTCTCTGACCACAAGCATTGTTTCCACAAAATAATATTTCTATGAATGTAACTTTACTTTGAAGGAATTTACATCATGCTTACCTAAGGATGAGGGAATCTTTGAAATGAAAAATGAATGAAGACAATGCATTGTGCCAGTTTGCCCCACCTGGTAGTCCTCACCATTAAGTGTAAAGAGTATGAAGTTTTCTTGGAAATTCAATCTCAGGAGATACCTGAGTATAAATCTTTCAGAGAAACCATTTGGGATTTCATGAATTTGGGAAAGCTAGAGTCACATCAAAGAAACATGCAGGAATAAAACCCTGTGTATGTAAGATATAATGGAAATCCATCAGCCAGGCATTAAATCTCATTTAGCATGAAATATTCATACATTAGTTAATATTGTATTGAACATAGGAATGCTTCCCTGTGAGACAAAACCACATGGAATATGAGAAAATTCAAGCGAGAGAGAAACCAAATGAGGATACTGAATGTATTCTGGTCTTTACAGTCATTATTTTAATCTTCATTTTAAAAGTCATACAGTGGAACAAGCATAGAAATGTGATACATGTGGTAAAATTCTTTATTCATGAGAAAATTCTTACTAAAGAGATATCATAGAGGGCGGCCAAGATGGCGTTAATGTAGGAGGGTGCACACTGCAAGCTCCCAGAGCAAGGCGGATTGGGGACGGGGTCCTGCCCGGGGGTCTGTGCTGTGCACGCGTGGAGTGAGAGGCTTGGGACATCTTTCTGCGCAGATCGGCGGCGTGGACCGAACGGTGGAGATTCGTGAGTTTTGAGGCTTCCGGGGGAGGTTGACACAGGCGGCTGAGCCCCGCGGTTAGGGAAAAAAAAAAAATAACGGCCATTTTGAGCCGCGAGAGGGGCGAAAACGTTTTATTTTCTGGGGATCTGGCTGCCTGGCGCCCCTTGGACCTTGTGTGAATAGAGCAAACGAGCTAATCAGCACCCAGTGAACTGGAGGGGGGATTTTGGTCGGGCAACGCAGCTGATTTCCCTAGCCACCCAGGGATAAGATGCAGGCCGCTGCGGAGCCAGGAGGAAGGGACACTTCCCAAAAAAGGGAGGGTTCGGTTGGAAGACAGGGAAGGGTATTTTATATTTTTAGACATCGATCTGGCTGCCTGTACCACCCCATAGTGTTGGGGACCAGATAAGCCGACTTGAAGCAGCATTAGGCTGAGAGCAGACGCGAATCTGCACTCAAACTGATTTACTGAGCAGCCCAGTGATGCTGGACCTCGGCGCCAGAAGGGGCGGAATCCGCCATCTTTAGCACTCCTCACTGACTAACATCAGAGCTTCAGATAAACTGGGGAGTCTGGAAAGTGGGACGTGTTTGATTAATTCCCACGTGACCAGCTAGGGTCCCTTCCGTAAGGGGGTTGGTCTAGAGGAGGAATTATTTTGGGTCTTGCATTTGGCTAAAAAAAAGTGAGGTCACCTCAACAAATGAAAAATAAATTTTTAAATTTAGTTTAATAGCTAAATGCTGCTTCAGGACCTGCATATAGAACCCTGTGGGGAAATTCATTGATAAACACAAGTAGGCAGGAAGGATCCACGTGGACCCTAGGGGAATTATTGACCCCCCTTAGCTCTGTTTGACTGCTTGCCTGTGTGGATCTTTGGTTTCTCTCTGTTACTTTCTGGTCTATTGCTATTATTCCCATTTCTGCCCCCCCTTCCTTTTACCTTCTATTTTTTTTTAATAGGTGCTGCCAGCTGGTCGCTTATTTGCTGGGCTTCTTATTCAGTAATTTCCCACTCGCTGTATATATTGATTTTACAAACTATCGCTTATCCTTCCTGCATCTTTCTGCCTTCTGTTTTCTGTTGTGGCTCTTAGAGACAACATTTTTTCATAGGCACACAACTTAAGGGTGTTAATTTCTATTCCAACTATTTAGTTTTCTTCTTCTTCTTTTTTCTTTTTTTTTTATTAGTATTAACTTTTTCCTTTCAAACCTTCCTCTACTATTTTTCTCCCTCCTCATAATTCTAGCCTTCTAAATCACTATATATATATATATATATATATATATGCCTCCATTTGTTTTCCAAGTCCATTGTAGGAACTACATATTTTTTCCTAGTACCCCACACTGCCTACTCAAAGTTAAATATTCATCTCATTAAGTCTCACTTTGCCCCTCTTCTAACTTTTATCAATATTTCTATTATCCTTCTGCCTTCCTTACATCTTTTGATTCCTCTGGCCCAAACCTTTTGCCTTCAAGGGAACATAGAAAGAAGCAAGGAAATAAAATAATAAGAAAAACTGCCAAAGAGAAAACTTAACTCACACGCAGAACCACCAGCTAAATAAAATTCTAGAGCATAGAGAAAAGCTAATCAACTGAACAAACCCATCAAGATAATATGATGACCAGAGGGCAACAGAAAAATACAAATGACTCTGAGAAGCTGGAAAACATGGACCAGTCCAGTGCACAAAATAAAATCCAGGAAGCAATGCAGTACATCGAACAACTAATCAAAGCTATCCAAACAAATATCATGGACCAACTTAAAGAACTGAAGGAAGAGATTAAGGATATAAAGAAGACACTGGGAGAACATACTGAAGAAATAGCTAACACACCTAAAATGATAATGGATATGATGGCGAACAAAGACACAAGTCAAGAAATGAAAAGGACGCTGGACTCACATGGTAGCAGGATTGAACAGGCAGAGGAAAGAATTAGTGATATGGAAGATAATACAGTTGAAATCAAAGAGATTGTAGAAAAGATAGACAAAAAGATAGAAAAAATCCAGTATGGTCTAAGGGAATTAAGCTATAATGCAAGATGCACAAACATATGCATTATGGGCATCCCAGAAGAGAAGAGAAGGGAAAGGGAACAGAAGGAGTGTTGAAGGAAGTTATGGCTGAAAACTTCCCAACTCTATTGAGAGAGATGGATGTGCAGATCCAGGAAGCACAGCGCACCCCAAATAGTATAAATCCCAACAGGCCAACTCCAAGACATATACTTGTCAAATTGTCCAATGCTCAAGACAAAGAGAAAATACTCAAGGCAGCAAGAGAAAAGAGAACCATCACATACAAGGGAAGCACAATAAGATTAAGTGCTGATTTCTCAGCTGAAACCATGGAGGCAAGAAGACAGTGATATGACATAGTCAAAACACTAAAAGAAAAAAACTTCCAGCCATGGATTCTCTATCCAGCAAAATTGGCATTCAAAAATGATGGAGACTTCAAAATATTCACAGATAAAGAGCAATTAAGAGAGTATGTCAAAAAGAAACCACCACTTCAAGAAATACTAAAGGAATCTCTACAAGTTGAAAGGAAAAAACAAAGGAAAGAGAGTTGGAGGAGAGTTTAAAAACAACTGAAAAATCAAAAAGAGAAACAAAACAACATATGACATACATTAATCAAAAGAAAAAATGACTGAAGGAAGAAATTCGTTACGAGTAATAACACTGAATGATAATGGAATAAATTCACCAATCAAAAGACACAGATTGGCAGAATGGATAAGAAAATATGATCCATCTATATGCTGTCTACAAGAAACCCACCTTCGGCCCAGGGATTCAAGGAGGCTGAAAGTGAATGGCTGGAAAACCATTTTACAAGCTAACAATAGCCAAAAGTGTGCAGGAGTAGCTATTCTAATATCAGACAAAATAGACTTTAAATGCAAAACTATTGTAAGAGACAAAGATGGACACTACATATTAGTAAAAGGAGTAATCACTCAAGAAGAGAGAACAATCATCAACATTTACACACCTAATCGAGGTGCCTCAAAATATTTGCGGCAAACTCTGGAAAAAATAAGAGGAGAAATAAATTCCTCTACAATTATAGCAGGGGACTTCAACACACCACTATCATCATTAGACAGAACATCTAGGCAGAGAATTAATAAAGAAATTATGGCACTCAACAATACATTAGAAGATTTGGACTTAATAGACATATACAGAACACTACACCCAAATAGAGCGGGATTTACATTCTTCTCCAGTGCACATGGAACATACTCCAAAATAGACCACATGCTAGGCCCCAAAACAACACTCAATGAATTCAGAAAGATTGAGATTATACAAAGTAATTTCTCTGACCACAACGGAATGAAGTTGGAAATCAATAAGGGCCAGAGAAACAGGTTAGGCACAAGGATATGGAAGTTAAACAACACACTCTTAGACAAACAGTGGGTCAAAAAGGAAATCTTAAAAGAAATCAGTAACTACCATGAAATTAATGAACACAACTACACAACATATCAAAACCTATGGGATGCAGCAAAAGCATTCCTGAGAGGGATGTTCATATCCACAAATTCATTTATTAAAAAAGAAGAAAGAGCTAAAATTGAAGATCTAACTGCACACTTGGAGGAATTGGAAAACAACAACAAACTAAACCTAAAGGAAGTAGAAAACAGGAAATAACCAAGATTAGAACAGAACTAAATGAAATAGAGAATAAGAAAGCACTAGAAACAATAAACAAAATCAAAAGCTGCTTCTTTGAGAATATCAACAAAATTGAAAAATACTTAGCCAGACTAAAAAAAAAAAAGAGAGAAAAGATGCAAATACATAAAATAAGGAACGAGCAAGGTGATATCACTACTGACCCCACAGAAATAAAGAGTATCATAAGAGGATACTTTGAAAAATTATATGCCAACAAGAATGACAATTTAGAGGAAATGGACAAGTTTCTAGAAACCCACAAACAGCCGACATTGATGAAAGAAGAAATAGATGAACTCAACAGCCCAATTACAAGTAAAGTGATAGACTCAGTCATTAAAACCTCCCAACTAAGAAGAGTCCAGGACCAGATGGCTTCACAGATGAATTCTACCAAACATTCCGAAAAGAGCTAACACCAATTCTACTTAAGCTCTTCCAAAAAATAGAAGTAGATGGAATATTACCTAACTCATTCTATGATGCCAAAATTACCCTAATACGAAAACCAAATAAAGATACCACAAGAAAGGAAAATTACAGACCAATTTCTCTAATGAAACTAGATGCTAAAATCCTTAACAAAATACTTGCTAATCGCATTCAACAACATATCAAAAGGATTATACACCATGACAAAGTGGGTTTCATACCAGCTATGCAAGGATGGTTCAATATAAGAAAATCAAACAATGTAATACACCACATAAACAAACTGAAAGAAAAAAATCACATGATCATCTCTATAGATGCAGAAAAAGCATTCGACAAAATACAGCACTCTTTCCTCATAAAAACACTACAAAAGTAAGGAATAGATGGAAACTTTCTGAAAATGATAAAGGGTATATATGAAAAACCCAAAACTAACATCATTTTCAACAGTGAAATCCTAAAAGCCTTCCCTCTGAGATCGGGAACAAGACAAGGATGCCCACTATCACCACTCCTATTTAACATTATCTTAGAAGTACTTGCACGAGCACTGAGACAAGAAAAGGACATAAAAAGCATCCAGATTGGAAAAGAAGAAGTAAAAATTTCATCATTTGCAGATAACATGATCCTATACATAGCAATCCCTGAGAAATCAACAACAAGGCTTCTAGAACTTAGAAAGGAGTTCAGTAATGTTGCAGGCAATAAGATCAATGCTCAAAAATCAGTAGCATTTCTGTACACTAATAACCAGCAAACTGAGGAGGAAATCAGGAAAAAAATACCATTTACAATAGTAAACAAAAGAATCAAATACTAGGAATGAATTTAACGAGAGATGTAAAGGACATATATACAGAAAAATACACAACACTGTTAAAGGAAATCAAAGAAGACTTAAATAAATGGAAAAATATTCCCTGTTCATGGATGGGAAGATTAAATATCATCAAGATGTCTATTCTACCCAAACTAATCTACAGATTTAATGCAATCCCAATAAAAGTCAACACTTTATTTTTTAAGGAACTGGAAAAACTAACCACAAAATATATTTGGAGAGGCAAGAGTCCCCGAATTGCCAAAGATATATTGAAAAAGAAAAATGAAGTTGGAGGTATCACATTACCTGACTTTAAAACATACTACAAAGCTACAGTGATCAAAACTGCATGGTATTGGCACAAGGATAGACCTACTGACCAATGGAACCGGATTGAGAGTTCTGATATAGATCCTCACATATAGAGTCATCTGATATTCGACAAGGCCACGAAACCCACTCAGTTGGGAGAGAGTGGCCTCTTTAACAAGTGGTGCTTAGAGAACTGGATATCCATATCCAAAAGAATGAGAGAAGAATACCACCTCACACCTTATACAAAATTCAAATCAAGATGGAACAAAGATCTAAATATAAGAGCCAAAACCATAAAAACCTTGGAAGATAATGTAGGGAAGCATCAACAGGACCTTGTAATAGGAAATGGTTTCATGAATTTCACAGCCAAAGCACGAGCAGCAAGAGAAATAGTTGATAAATGGGATCTCCTCAAAATTAAAAAATTCTGCACCTCTAAGGATGTTATTAATAAAATAAAAAGGCAACCTACACAATGGGGAAAAATATTCGGCAACCATATATCTGATAGGAGCCTAATATCCTGCATATATAAAGAAATCCTTCACCTGGAAAATAAAAGGACAAACAACCCATATAAAAAATGGGCAAGTGACCTGAAAAGACACTTCTCCAAGGAAGAAATACAAATGGGTAAAAATCACATGAAAAAATGCTCAACATCACTTGCTATCAAGGAAATGCAAATCAAAACTACAATAAGATACCATCTTACACCCATCAGAATGGCAAATATTAAAAAAACAGGAGAAACTAAAT
>JAKSZT010054072.1:600291-657167 GCA_026826555.1 Tolypeutes matacus | reverse complement strand
CTCCAACATTTAGTGTCTCCTGTTTTTTTAATAGCTGCCATTCTGATGGGTGTAAGATGGTATGTCATTGTAGTTTTGATTTGCATTTCCCTGATAGCAAGTGATGTTGAGCATTTTTTCATGTGCTTTTTAGCCATTTGTTTTTCTTCCTTGGAGAAGGGTCTTTTCAGGTCACTTGCCCATTTTTTATATGGGTTGTTTGTCCTTTTATTTTCGAGGTGAAGGATTTCTTTATATATGCAGGATATTAGGCTCCTATCAGATATATGGTTGCCGAATATTTTTTCCCATTGGGTAAGTTGCCTTTTTATTTTCTTAATAATATCCTTAGAGGTGCAGAAGTTTTTAATTTTGAGGAGATCCCATTTATCAATTTTTTCTCTTGCTGCTCGTGCTTTGGCTGTGAAGTTCATGAAACCATTTCCTATTACAAGGTCCTGTAGATGCTTCCCTACATTATCTTCTAAGGTTTTTATGGTTTTGGCTCTTATATTTAGATCTTTGATACATCTTGAGTTGATTTTTGTATAAGGTGTGAGATGGTATTCTTCTCTCATTCTTTTGGATATGGATATGCAGTTCCTCAAGCACCACTTGTTAAAGAGGCCACTCTCTCCCAGCTGATTGGGTTTCGTGGCCTTGTCAAATATCAGATGACTGTATATGCGAGGATCTATAACAGAACTCTCAATCCGGTTCCATTGGTCAGTAGGTCTATCCTTGTGCCAATACCAATAGTCTTTTAGATATATGAGTTTAATTAACAGATATTGTTCTTCAATCCATCCTGAAACTAGAAACTTTAGATTATTTTCTTGCTGACTGAAGAATATTCTTTTATTTTTCTTTTAAAGTGAGATTTTGCTAGCAAACTTAATAGTTTTTTGTTGTTGTTGTTGCTGTTGATGTGTTTATTTATTTTTATTTTTTGAAACTTTATTTGTACATTTAATAATTGAAAATATAAACCATTAAAAAACTAAAAAGTAAACGCAGATGAATAAATATTTACATTTCTCAAGTAAATATCATGGATACATATATATATATAGGATCAAACAAGACGTTACACAATATATTTTGTTCATAGTAATGCATTCATACACTATTTGTCCTTTTTTTCTGGCTTCCTTCACCAACATTATGTCCTCGAGGTTTTTCCATGTTGCCATATGCTTTACACCTCATTTCTTCTTACAGCTGCATAATATTCAATCGTGTGAATAGACCACAATTTCTTTATCCATTCATCTGTTTATGGACACATGGGTTGTTTCCAAATTTGGGCAATGGTGAATAATTTTGCTATGAACATCAGTGTGCAGATGTCTATTCGTTTCACTGCTCTCAGTTCTTCTGGGTATATACCCATAGTGGTATGGCAGGGTCACATGGAAAGTGTATATTCAACTTCTTTGGGAACTTCCAAACAGTCCTCCAGAGTGGGCATATCATTCTGCACTCCCACCAACAGTGAAGAAGTGTTTCTAACTCTCCACATCCTCTCCAACACTTATAGTTCTCTGTACTTTTAATAGTGGCCATTCTGATGGGTGTAAAATGATATCTAATTGTAGATTTGATGTGCATTTCCCTAATCATGAGTGATGTTGAGCATTTCCTCATGTGTTTTTTTGCCATTTGTATTTCTTCTTTGGAGAAATGTCTATTCAAGTCTTTTGCCCATTTATTAATTGGGGCATTTGTCATTTTATTGTTGAGTTGTAACATCTCTTCATATATCCTGGATATTAAATCCTTATCAGATATGTGATTTCCAAATATTATTTCCCATTGAGTTGGCTGCTTTTCACCTTTCTGACAAAGTCACGTGAGGTGCAAAAATTGTTTAATTTTGAGGAGGTCCCCATTATCTATTTTTTCTTTGTTGCCCATGCTTTGGGTGTAAGGACCAAGGAACCACCACCTACTACAAGGTCTTGAAGATGTTTCCTTACATTTTCTCCTAGTCGTTTTATGGTCCTGGCTTTTATATTTTGATCTTTGATCCATTTTGAGTTGATTCTTGTATAAGGGGTGAGTTAGGGGTGCACTTTCATTCTTTGGGTTATAGATATCCAGTTCTCCCAACACCATTGTTGAAGAGACTGTTTTTTTCCCATTAATGTGGGCTTGGTAGGTTTATGAAAAAACACTTGATTATATTGGTGAGGGTATATTTCTGGGTTTTCAATTCTATTCCACTGATCGATGTGTCTATCTTTATGCCAGTACCAAGCTGTTTTGACCACTCTAGCTTTGTAATATATTTCAAGGATAGGCAGTGAAATTCCTCCCACATTGCTCTTCCTTTTTAGAATGCTTTTGGCAATTCAGGGGCACTTACCCTTGCAGATGAATTTGATAATTGCCTTCTCTAATTCTGTAAAGTAAGCTATTGACAAATTCATTGGTATTTCATGGAATCTGTAAATCAGTTTGGGCAAGACTGACATATTCACGACATTTTTTCTTCCAATCCATGAACACGGAATGTCTTTCCATTTATTTAGGTCTTGTATCATTTCTTTCAGCATTGTTTTGTAGTTTTCTGCATGTAGGTCCTGTAATTCTTTGGTTAAATTAACTCCTAGGTATTTGAATCTTTTTGTTGCTATTGAAAATGGAATTTTCCTCCTGATTTCCTCGTCAGATTGTTCAGTACTAGTGTACAAAAACATTACTGATTTTTGCGTGTTGATCTTGTATCCTGCCACTTTGCTTACCTCATTTATTAGTTCAAATAGCTTTGTCGTGGATACATCAGGATTTTCTAAGTACAGGATCATGTCATCTGCAAACAATGAGAATTTTACTTCCTCCTTTCTTATTTGGATGCCTTCAATTTTTTTGTCATGTCTAATTGCCCTAGTTAGAACTTATAGTACAATGTTGAATAACAATGGTGACAGTAGGCATCCTTTTCTTGTTCCTGATCTTAGAGGGAATGCTTTCAAACTTTCCCCATTTAGTATGATGTTGGCTGTGGATTTTTCATATATGCCTTTTATCATATTGAGGAATTTTCCTTTTATTCCTATCTTTTGAAGTATTTTTATCCAAAAAGGATGTTGGATTTTGTCGAATGACTTTTCTACATCTATTGAGATGATCATGTGTTTTTTTTCCCTTCAATTTGTTAATGTGGTTTATTACATTGTTTTTCTTATGTGGAACCAGTTTTGCATATGAGGAATAAATCCCACTTGGTCGTGATGTATAAGTCTTATGATATGCTGTTGGTTTCAATTTGCAAGAATTTTGTTGAGAAATTTTACGTCTATGTTCATTAGAGAGATTGGTCTGTAATGTTCTTTTCTTGTCAAATCTTTATCTGGCTTTGGTATTAGGGTGATATTGGCTTCATAAAATATGTTGGGTAATTTTTCCTCCTCTTCAATTTTTTTGAAGAGTATAAACAGGACTTGTGTTAATTCTTTTAGAAATGCTTGGTAGAATTCACTTGTGAAGCCATCAGGTCCTGGACTTTCCTTTGCTGGGAGATTTTTGATGAAGGATTCCATCTCCTTAATTGTGGTTGGTTGTTAACTTCTTGTATTTCTTGTAGTTTCAGTGCAGGTTGGTTATGTGGGTCTAGAAATTTGTCCATTTCATCTAAGTTGTCTAGTTTTTTGGCATATAGTTTCTCATAATATGCTCTTCTGATTCTTTTATTTCTATGAGGTCATTTGTAATTTCCCCCCTTTCATTTCTGATTGTGTTTATTTGCATCTTCTCTATTTTTTTCTTTGTTAGTCTAGCAAGGGGTTTGTCAATTTTATTGATCTTCCCAAAGAATGAGCTTTTGGTTTTGTTCATTGTCTCTATTGTTATTCTGTTCTCAATTTCATTTATTTCTGTTCTAATCTTTATTATTTCTTTCCTTCTGCTTGCTTTGGGATTGGTCTGCTGTTCTTTTTCTAGTTTCTCTAGCTGCTCATTTAAGTCTTTGAGTTTAGCTCTTTCTTGTTTTTTAATATGGCATTTAGGGCTCTAAATTTCCCTCTCAAGACTGCCTTCGCTGTGTCCCCCATATTTTTTATTCTCATTTTCATTTGTCTCCATATATTTATTGATTTCACTTTCAATTTATTGTTTGACCCCCCGAATATTTAGGAGTGTGTTGTTCCATCTCCATACATTTGCAAATTTACTTTTTTTCCTGTCTTTTATTGATTTCTAGTTTCATTCCATTATGATCTGATAAGGTGCTTTGTATAATTTCCATGTTTTTATATTTATTGAGAGGTGAATTGTGACCTCACATGTGATCTTCCTGGAGAATAATCCATGGGCAGTTGAGAAGAATGTATAACCCACTGAATTTGGATGCAGTGTTCTGTATATGTCTGTTAGGTCTAATTTGTTTATCATATTGTTCAATTTTTCTGTTTGTTGTTGATCTACTGTCTAGTTGTTCTATCTAATGATGTGAGTGGGGTGTTGAAGTCTCCTGTGATTATTGTAGTAATGTGTATTTCTCCCTTCAGTTTTGCCAGAGTTTGGCAAATATATTTTGGGGCATCCTGGTTAGGTGCATAGATATTTATGACTGTTATATCGTCTTGGAGGATCATCCCTTTTATTAATATATAATGGCCTTCATTATCTCTTATCACATTTTTGCATTTAAAGTCTGTTTTGTCTGATATTAGTATAGCTACCCCATGCTCTTTTCTGTTCACTATTAGCATGGAGTATCTTTTTCCAACCTTGTATTTTCAGCCAGTTTGTATCCGTGGGTCTGAGGTGAGTTTCTTGTAGGCAGCATATGGATGGCTCATGTTTTTTAATCCATTTGTCAGCCTGTATCTTTTGATTGGGGAATTTAATCCTTTCACATTCAGTCATATTACTGAAAATGCACTACTTATTTCTTCCATTGTATTGTTTGGTTTTCACATGCCATCTTGTTTTTTTCTCTCTTTTTACTCTTTTGTTAGCCTTTCTGCTTTTCTTTCTTCTGTACTCTCCTCCAAGCCTCTCCCTCCTGTCATTTTATTTCATGTTATAAGGCTTCCTTTAATATTTCCTGCAAAGTTGGATTCTTTTTTTGCAAACTCTCTTAGTTTCTGTTTGTTTGTGAATATTTTATGCTCATCTCCATATTTGAAGGACAGTTTTGCTGGATAAAGAATTCTCGGCTGGCAGTTTTTCTCTTTCAGTTTCCTAATTATATCATACCACTGTCTTCTCACCTCCATGGTTTCTGAAGAGAAATCTGCACTAAGTCTTCCTGGACATCCTTTGTACATGATCGTTTGCTTCCATCTTGTTCCTCTGAGAATGTTCTCTTTATCTTTTACATTTGACCATCTGAATAGTATGTGTCTTGGCATAGGTCTATTTGGATTTATTCTCATTGAGGTATGGTGTGCTTCTTGGACATGTAAGTTAATTTCTTTTGTAAGAGTTGGGAAATTTTCAGCTATCATTTCCTCTAATACTCTTTATGACCCTTTTCCTTTCTCTTCCCCTTCTGGAACTCCCATGACACGTATGTTGTGGTGTTTTGTGTTGTCATTCAACTCTCTGATTCCCTGCTGAATTTCTTCATTCTTTTCTCTCTGTGTTCTTTTCTTTCTTTAATTTTAGCTGCTCTATCTTTGGTATCACTTATTCTTTCTTCTATCATTTTTAGTCTGCTGTTGTATGCCTGAAATGTGTGTTGTTTTTTTTTTTAAGATTTTTTTTATTTATTCATTTATCCCCCCCTTGCTGCTTGTGCTCGCTGGGTCAGCTAACCACGCCGTGCGGGTGGGCATGCCTTCACCAGGAGGCCCCAGGAACCGAACCCGGGGCCTCCCATACGTTAAACGGGAGCCCTACTGATTAAGCCACAGCCGCTTCCCTCAAATGTGTTTTTGACTTCACTTATTGTGTCTCTCATTCCGATGAACACCGTTACTTTTCTGTTCAGGATTTCAAATTCTTCTTTGCATTCAGTCAATGTCTTCTTGATGTCATTTATCTCTAACTATATTGTCTTTCATCTCATTAATTTGATTTTGGAAATTTGTGCTCATCTCACTGATTTATTCTCTAAAATTCTGCAGCTCTTCTGGGACTTTAATGCATTACTTTTCTTGATCCATGTCTTGTCTTTTCATAGTATGACTCTTAATTTTTTGCTGTGGTTTCGGCATCTGGTTACGTTGTATTTTACCGAAATGCTCTATCTCTTTCTCTTTAATAGGGATTCAGTGGTAGGAAGCTGTGAGTTACCACTGCTCTTTGATTTTTGGCTCAAAATTGATTTTTAGGATTGTCCTGCTGGGTGCTCAAAACTGGGCACTGGACCAGTAGATGGGTGTTGGTTCGTTTTCTAGGGCCTTGGGCAGAGAGGATATAGAGGCCAGAAAAATTCTCTCCTACTTATTAATTTTCTTATGTGCACTTCCGTGGTCTGCCAGGAGATGGCACTCTTTGGCAGCTCTCATTTCAATGCCTGGTCGGAGTGTATTTGTTGTGACACAGACTAGATCAATGCGGTAGTGCTTCTAGTCTGGGGGTGAAGATCCTTTTAATTCAAACTTTATGAGACAGTTCTCCAGTCTTCTCTGGTAGCCGCCTCCCTTTCCCCAGCTAGGAAATATTTACCTTCCCCTCTGAATACTCAACATTCATTCTCTGTTAGTAGCAGAGGAGATTGGGAGATTTGTATAGCTTTAGCCCTTGCAGGGCTACAATGGTGCAGCCCCACCCACCCTGGAAGGGCTCTCAGGACAGGGCAGACCAAACATGCATGTCAAAAGCAGGGTCAGCCCCAGGCTCTCTCTCCCCTCTCCTGTGGCATCCTCAAAAATAGTCAAGGCTGGAAGAGGGGGAGTATGTGAGGGTCAGATTTCTCCTGTCCTTCCTATGCTCCCAGGTCAAACCACTGTGTGGAAAGGTCCACAGGGCTCCACCACCCAAATTTTTGGGTCAGAAACTGAGTCAGCCGAAGGCTATGTCCCCCTCTCTCCCCTTTCTGGGAGGGGTAGATACCTGAAACCCCCTTTCTTTGAAGGCACAAGCCCAGAGGCCCGAGAATTCTAAAGAGTGTGGGGAAGGGTGCCGGCAGCAGAAGCCACTGCTGGTTCCAACTCACAGTTCTTGTTCTGTCATTGTGATTTCCCTGATTTGTACCACTCTACTCTGGGTGGTGTGCAGACTTCACCTGCTGTCCTAAACCCTAGAACATCTATTTCAGTGTGGTGTCACCCTGTTCTCTAGCTGTTTTCCTGTAGAAGGGATTCATGTGTCTTACTAGACTGCCATCTTCCTGGGAGTTGCGACTTTATTAGATTTTACTCATCTGTAAAATAATGTATTTCAATTCTCCCTGAACGATTGAGATGAATTAAATCTCAGGCCCTCGTTGATATCCACTGTTTTGAGAACACACTTAGGGTTCAATTTCTCCATTCTGTTGTAAATATAATCAGTTCTTTAGAGAAGAAATTATGTGCTTTCAGTTTTAGAGACTGCTTCCTTCCCCAACGGAAATAATGGCACACTTCTCAAGTTACACACCTGATTTTGAGTTTAAGATTTGGGGGAGAAAGCATAGTATATTGAGTTCTTCTTGGGACCCTTCTAGGGTCCAGTGTATTGGTGGTCAGCACCCCATTTTGATCAATGAAGGCCACACAAAAAATACAGCTATTTCTTCATGAGTTTCCATTTCTCCCAGACTCAGGAGACCCCTCCTGATCCCTGTGCCCTTGGTTAATGGCCTCATTTGTGTCTTGTGTGGACCCCAGAAATGTATGTTCTTACTGACCTATTGCTGTGTGTGTAAGCCTTTTGTTTGTAGCACATATTGGTTAGATTCAGATAACGGACCTTTTGATTAGGTCATTTTTTGTTAGATTGTTTTAGTTAAAGGCCTCTGATTAGATTTCAGGCACCAGGTAAGACCCCTATCATTGTATTGAATTCTTACATACATGGAACACAAAGAGAAAGATTTCTGCCATGTTTACCATGCCATGTGGGAGAGGGCTCCATGATCTCCTACAGCTGTGGAGAGACACAGAATCCCTGAGTGGCTGAGGGAGAGGCCAGAGGCTAGAGTCATGGAGCAGCTTGAACCTGAAGATATCCAGGCCAGAAGAGAAAGGAGAGGTGTTAGCAATTGTTTCTGATGGCCCACTGCTGAGCTCAGAGAGAAAGTGAGTTCAGAAGTGAAGGTAGAGAGAGAGAGGCAGGTCAACATTTTGTCTTGGCAAGTGTCCAGGTGAAGCTGACCCTTGTTAAGACAGCATTTTTGATGATGCCCTGATTCGGACATTTTGACAGCCTCAGAACTGTAAGCTTTAACCCCAATAAATTTCAATAAAATCCAACTTATTTCTGGTATTTTGCATTGGCAGCACTTGGCAAACTCAAACAGTTAGGGACACAGTGTTGGAGAGATGCCTTGTTAACAAATGGCAGTGTGATGCTGCTGCCCAGTGAATTCACTTATAAACTGTGGGTGTCTCCAGACTAGGCTGGTATGAGTACTGGTAAGATGGAGAAGGAAGTGGTCTTGGCCAGCAAGTCCTACAAGACTGGGAGACAGGCAGGGGAGTCACCTGGTATGAGCAGTAATCTAAAGTCACAGATGCCTCAGTATGGTGCAACTGCCTCAGATAATGGTTGCCTAGGTGGGCAGGGCAGATAAAAGCATGGGTCCTGGGATCTGGTGCAGCAGAGGAGTCAGGGCACAGACAGGACACTTCCTGCTCCTGCTCCTTTTGTCCTTCCCTCCTTCCCTTGACCTCCAGTGTTGACCCTCTTAGAATTCTGCTTTTACTCTACCCCACCTGGGTCTCAAGCACAGACTCAGGTCTCCTGCTTCCAGTTCTACATTCATCTTCTCCAATCTTGGGGCAGCTAAAGAAAGCAATACCAAGATAAAAACTGTTTGTGTCAGGAAGGACATGTCAAAATTCACATTACAACACTGGGTAGAGCAATAATATCACCAGAATGAGCAAGATTAGACCAGTCACCCTAATAAATGGTAACATAATCCCAGAAAGCCCTAGGACCTAGGGCAGACAAGAATAGAAGTAGGGTTGTGAGATGGTGCCATGTTTGTAGAAAACCTCAGAGGGTGTAGATGCTTGATATTTCTCAGAATAATTAAATATAATAATTTCAACACAATTTGAACAGAGTTGAAAATGATGCAGACCTCTTCAATCCCAGAAGAGAATGGAGGGTTTGGATAGGAAGTAGCTGATGAGCAGCTGAAGAAGTAAGAATGTAAAAAGTGTTCACTGCAGTTCCCCAAGCCAGAGATGGACTGTTGTGTTTGGGAAGCAAAATCTTAGAGCCCCAATGAAAACCATCATCATAGGTTGTGGATGCACAAAGGAGTTTCAGGTGAAAGCCCTGCTCAGAACTCACAGCTCCATTTAGTGATGTGAGTAAATCTAGCAGGTATTCACTGTGGCATAAGCCATAGGAAGTCCGTCTTCTGTGGTGGTAACAGCCCTCTAACTGGACACGTGTAGAGAACAGTGTCACCTTCACACAGTCGTGCGCATGCTCCTTGTGGTCCATGCTCACTCCTGCTGAGGGAGGCCTCCACCCATCCAGGCAGCTGGGGAGGGGTCCAAGGTGATTGAGCACCTTTACTTTATGGGCGACAGTATTTGCAAAGGGTGAGGGAAAGTGCCCCCCCAGTACTATTGCAGATACAAATCAATATCTTCAAATGAACCAATAGGTATGATTTCATTGTGTACTATTTTCATAATTTCTTTTAAATTATCACCAAATTATCCATGCAAAGGTTATAAAAATATTTTATGTATGTTATGGCAAACAGTATACTTCCTTCTATAGACTCAACACCCATTCCTCCTTCTTCAGAATTATCTGCATTTACAGATTTTTTGAGTACACATTTCTGTTTGTAAATACATGAATTCTCTAGATTCATCCATCCCACATTCTATCATATTTGAGAAAAATATTGGAGAACAACTTAAGAATTTAAATAAATTTTCTAACTTCTTAAAATACTTGATATTAGAAGTATATCATTCAATTATGAGAGGATCATTTCTGATTTAAAATCAAAAGGAAAATTGGAGTTAATTATAAAGCAGGCCACGGTAGTCCTGGGGCTTTTAAACTTGAATCCACATCAGAATCAGCAGAAGAAACTTAAAAATTATAAATGGTTGGGGTGCCTTAGAAGAAAATGCTACAATAATGGGCAGCATTATTTTTAAAATGATAATTTTTTAAAGGCTAACCCAGATTGTAATGGACTGAAAAGCCAGGGAAAACAACCAGGACAATTTGAAATAAGTGGAAAGCCTATCTTTACATAAACTAAGAGAAATCTCGAGTTCTAATGCATAAATTAGTGATAACAAATTGAGCAGAGATGAGTGTGGAAGAAGATGTGGGAGGAGCAGATTTCAGAACAAACTGCAAGTGCACTATTCCTGAGGAGAAAGACATCATGATTTGCACAATCACAGCCACTTCCTTAAAAGTTTGGCAACAAGTTGCACAGACTGGATGTGGACATTCTTTGAAGATTCACATTCATTACATTCACAGGGTTTCACTCCAATATGAATGTTGTAATGTTTAATGAGATACTGCCTCTGGCTGAAGGCTATTCCACATTCCTTACATGTACAGGTTATCCCTCCACTATGAATTTTCTCATAGTCAGTGAGATTTGATTTGTTACTGAAGGCTTTCCAACAGTCCTTAAAGATATAGGGTTTCTCTCCAGTTTGTCTTCTCTGGTGTATTAGTCATCCAAACGGGTGCTAATGTGAAATACCAAAAATGGGTTAGTCTTTATAAAGGGTATTTATTTGGGGTAGAAATCCACAGATACCAGGCCATAAAGCATAAGATAGTTCTCACCAAAGTTCATTGACACTTGTTGGAGCAAGATAGCTGCAGACGTTTGCCAGGGTTCAGGCTTCTTCTGCTCCTCTCTTCCCAGGGCGGTATTTCTCTCTGGGCGTTGATCTTCTGTTTCCTCCACAAGGTCAGCTGTAGATTATCAATCAAACAGATCACTTCTCTTCTTCTGGGGCCTTTTCTCCAAAATCAAAACTGCTTCTCAGAAAAAACTGCTTCAATGGTCCTTTGCCATGCCTTTTATATTCAATTCTACCACCCACTAAGGGCCCTACTGACATGGCCCAGTCAATTCCCTAATCACTCCCAGATTAACAGATCAGTTTACAAGCATGATCCAATTATATTTTTGGAATTCATGATTACATCAAATTCCCCAAAGGTTATATTCCACCCTCTGAATTCCAAAAATACAATACAATTCTCAAAAAAACTTAAATCGTCAAAATAGGATGACACCACTGATGTTTTCTTGTTTTTATTGATGACTACCCTTGTGAGTCTTTGCTCTTGTAAATGAGACATAGTCTGCAGTTGTGGGGTGCCTAAGGGTTGCCACCTGAGAGCCTCCTTGTTGCTCAAATGTGGCCTCTCTCTAAGCCAAACTCAGCATATGATTGCATTACCTTTCCCCCAACGTGGGACATGACTCCCGGGGATGAGCCTCCCTGGCAACGAGGGATTAATACCAAGTGCCAACTGGCAGCTTTGTGCAGTGGTAGTATCGTAGCCAATGAGGTTTATCCGAGGCACGATTATTGCTAATTGAAAACTTTTCCCAAGTGCCAACTGGCAACACAACTGGAAAAAGACCTTGAATAAAAGGGGGAAATGGTAAAGACAAATGAGTTCAAGTGGCTAAGAGACTTCAAAGAGAGTCGGGAGGTCATCCCAGAGGTAACTCTTACGCACACCTCAGTAGGAGCTCATAGAACATCTAAGTGCCTATCACCCCACTCAGTGGGGTTCCTGAGAGCTCTGGAGACACCCTGGTCCTATATAAGGGGGTCTAGCCCCAGAGACTGATGCCGTATCAGTGGGTTCTATTTTGGAATCTGTGCTCCTGAGAGTGACAGAATTAGACTCAAATAAGTCCTCCCTGCACATGGTTCACCAGTCCCTTCTATTCAAACCTACATGTGATGCTGAAGTTTCTTAGGTATACTTCCAGAGACTGGAGCCTCCCGCCTACCTATGTGCCAGGTGTGCATGAAATCTAGGTGGAGCTGCAACTCCTACCCTACAGCTCAATGGACTCATCCAAATCACCTGGTGAGGAGACAACGATGGGAAATGGCCATCCCAGGGAATGGAGAGGTCCTGCATCTGCAGGCAGGATCATCCCACCCACCATATCCATGGGATATAAGCCCTCTCTCACTTGGAGTTGGAGTGGACATCACCATCCCAGTCGCCTCTGGATTGGGGGAAGAACTATGGACTAGAGTGGACTTGATGGTATTCTCTTGCTCACATATGGTGATTCTTGCAATGCAAGTAATTATAACAATGAGGTGGAGCCAGTGGCCACTTGATTGTTTTTGGGTAGGGAGGGGATGAGCAGTTGAAATGCAGGGGCTTCTTTGGGAGTTGGAGGTTGTCCTGAGTACTGTTGTGGCAATTGATGTAGGCCATTTTAAATCAGCACACACCACTCAGAACTGAGTGGGAGAGAGTGTGGTCTACAGTGTGAACTGTGGTCTATGGTTGGTGGCAAGGCTCCAGGATGTGTAAGTTCATTGAGGTTGATGGGCCACACTATGGGAGATGTTTGTGTTGGATGTGGTGGGAGGTGTGGGAGGTGGGAGGTGGGCAACATGGGAATCCCAGTGGGTTCCGTGTAATATTTTAGGTAATCTAAGCACCTCTTAAAATATTTGTATGTATATATATATATAAATAAACAAAAAACAAAACTTAAATCGGTAACAATTCAAGTACAAAATCATATCATAGGCATTTTAAAGAAATACAGTTCACCTTGAGGCATAGTCCCGTCTGCTATCGACCTCTGAAACTTACAAAACCATTTACTCCTTCTAATATACAAATGGAAAGACAAAGGATAAACATTTTCAATATCATAAGGAGAAATTGGGATGTTAAACATGAGTCATGGATCCTCTACAGTTCAGTAAACCTGCATTGCACCCTTCATTTGGTTTCAAAGTCTCAGTCATTCTTAAGATTATCGTTTTTTCTCCATGGGGCCACATGTGGACCCACCATTGCCACAGGCTTGCCCAACGGACATTTTCTTGGTTCCACCCTCATCAAGGATCTGGGTGTCATAAAGCTTCAGACCTCACCTCCAAAGAGTGTTGGGGTGATTGCAACAACTTATCCAATCTTTGGGTTAGAGTCTTATCACCCCTAGTACTGTGAAGTGAAGATAACATTCCCCTTAACCATTGGCATACAGGCTCAACCCTCTCAGAGCAATGAGTTGACCCCATGGCTTTCCCTAACCTTTGGTATACAGGTTCAACCATCTCAGAGCAATGAGTTGAACACCTGGCCTTCTCTAATCCATGGGGTCAGGTGCACCCCTCTCAGACTTATGGGATGTTGACCTTAACTGCCCTAATCTTTGAGGACTGTGATCTGGCCTTTCTGCACCCTGGGATGGCAAAACTCTCTCAGCACATTGGGTGGGGACATCCACCCTCTCCAACTGCTGGGGACAACTCACACTCTCTGCATCATGGGGCATCAAAACTTTCTCAGAACATTGGTTAGGAGCATCCACCCTCTTCAACTGCAGGGACAAGCTCACCCTCTCTGTACACATGGGTGGGGCTCCTCTCTTTGCTCAAGGGGATGTCTTAAGTCCAGATCTCTTCATCCATGGTTTTCTTCTTAAAGCTGGTTCTCCTTCATTCTCTCCTTTCCATGTTCTCTTTTGTCCAAGCTGACAGTGGTTTGGTTCATGCAACTCTCTCAAAAACTTTGTAGGTTTAGCATGCAGGAAGCAGGGGTCCAAGCCAGCAGACAGTAAGAATTTCCACAACTCTTTCCTAGATAACTGCATCTTCAATTCTGATTTACATGTTCCAAGTTTATTAGTGTCTTCAAATGGGGCATTTTTATCTGGGAATTTCATTTCCAGAAACTTGGAAGTTCAAGAATCAGATTCGGTTTTCTTTGTGCCCAAAAGTTCATTCCTTAGTGTATTTTGTTCATCTAGTATTTTGCTATAAGCTGCAAGGAGAAGTCAAACCACATTCTCTGAGTTTTCCTTGGAAGGTTCTTCAGCTAAATGATCTGGTTCACCATTCTCAAATTCTGTCTTCCATATAACACCAGGAGATAATCTTGCAAAGTTCTCTGTAACTTTAAAACATGGATCACCTTTCCTCTAGTTTCCAATAATAGTTTCATCATTTATTTCTAAGGCATCACAGGAAGTCTCTTTAGCATCCATATGGCTTTCAACAGACTCTTCAAAGTGATCTAGGCCTTTTCCATCAAGCATTTCAGAATCCTTCCAAAGGATAACACTTAAAACCATTCCAACATTTTGGTATATGCAAATGCACTTCCCCACTCCTCCATACCAAATTCTATAATAGTCAGCCAACCAACGGGGTGCTAATATGAAATACCAAAAATTGGTAAGTCTTTATGAAGGGTATTTATTTGGGGTAGAATTCCACAGATACCAGACCACAAATCATTAGATTTCTTCTCACCAAAGTTCATTGTCACATGTTGGAGCAAGAGAGCTGCTGACGTTTGCCAGGGTTCAGGCTTTTTGTGTTCCTCTCTTCCTGGGGCTGCATTTCTCTCTGGGCTTAGCTCTTCTCTTTCCTCCACAAGGTCAGCTGTAGACTATGAGGCAAAGGGCTCACTTTTATTCTGGTGCCTTTTCTCCAACATCAAAACTGCTTCTCAAAAAAAACTGCTTCAACTGTCCTTTGCCATGCCTTTTATATTCAATTCCACCACCCACTAAGGGGTGGGGCTCAATGCCCTGATGACATGGCCCAGTCAATGTCCCAATCATGCCCAGATTAACAGATCACTTTACAAGGAAGATTCAGTTACATTTATGGAATTCATAATTACATCAAATTCCCCAATGGTTACATCTGGTGTGTAATGGGGCTTGATTTCTGAATGAAAGCATTCCCACGTCCATCACATTCATACGGTTTCTCTCTAGTATGTATTCTCAGATTGTTAATGAGGTTTTCCTTCTGGTTGAAGACTTTTCAACGTTCATTGCATATAGAGGGTTTTTCTCCAGAATGAATGCTCTGATGTTTAATGAACTATTGCTTTTGGCTGAAGGCTTTTCTGCATTCTTTATATTCAGTTTTTTCTGTTCAATTTGAGTGTTTTCATGTTCTCTGAGATATGATTTGTGCCTAAAGGCTTTTTCACATGCCTTACATCCATTCAGTTTCTTTGCAGTAGGAAATTCCTTGTATCTGGGATTTCACATTTGAAGTAAAGCTTTCCCACATATATATGGTTTCTCTTCAGTAAGAATTTTCTGATGAATAAAGAGATTTTCTGTCAGGTTGAAAAATTTCCCACATATATTACATTTATATGCTTGTTCCCCTGTATGGCTTTTAAAATGAGGAGTAAGCAAATGATTGTAAAGAGCAGACTACATTCAGGACACTCTTATGGTTACTCTCTAATGTGAATTTCATATTACATGAGATTTTGTTTCAGATGGAAGCATTCCCATGTTCATTACAATACTAACTTTTGTATGAATATTTAATGCTCTATGAGATTTAATGCTTGGCTGATGTATTTCCAATAATCCTTACATAAACAGGGTTTTACTCCTGCATATTTCTTTGATGGGACTTTAGCTTTTCCAAATTCATGATATCCCCAAATGGTTTCTCTGAAGGGTTCTCAGTTATCTCATGAGGTTGAATTTCCAAGAAAACTTCACACTAATTACACTTTAAGGGGCAAACTGGAAAAACTCATTGTCTTCATTCTTTTTTCTTTGCATAGATTCCCTCATGCTTAGGTAAATATGATGCAAATTCCTTCAAAGTGATGTTACATTCATAGAAGTGTTATTTTGAGGAAACAATGCTTGCCATCAGAGAACATATTTTCCCAACTTTCTCACATTGTCTGCCTTCATCTTTTGTCTGGACTCTTGTGGAAGTGGATATAGCTTCACTCACAAGCCTTTTGTCATGTGGTTCTTTCTGCTTTTTAATGTCCTATGCTTCTTCATAGTTTGTGGAGTGAAGAAAAAACAGTGCTTAGAGAGAAATGTATAGCATTGAATGCATTCATTGGAAAAGAGGATAGATCCAATATCAGTTATCTAAGTATCCAATTTGGGAGGCACAAAATATCTCCTTTTTATTTGTTCTATCATTAATGTCTCTTCTTGCTTAAAATGAGTATCACCTCCAGCTTGGTGACTTCATAACTAGGAAATGGGGAAGTGATACAGCACTTGATTCATGATGGGGACCCTGTAAATCAACCATGGAACCTTCAGACTTCTGAAGGATAAGAAAGGTGCAGCTTCCAAAATTGAACAAGTAAGGTGGCCCCAGAACAAAGGCCTAAATGGCAAACATCAAAATCCTGGATTCTTTATTTTTAACTGATTATTTTTGTTCAATTTCTTTTTCTTCTATTTATTTGGATGAGATGCACTATTTAATATTCTTTAAAGTTTCCCGGGGAAATTATAACACTTTTGCTTGCTTTTCCAAATCTGCACATATTATTTGTAATTGAATTCTCAGATAATGTATTTTAAATCATTTTATATCCTATATTAATCAGCCAAAGGGGTGCTGATGCAAAATACCAGAAATCTATGGGTCTTTATAAGGGTCTTTATTTGAGGTAGAAGCTTACACTATCAGGCAATAAAGCATAAGTTTCTTCCTTCCCCAGTCTATTACTCCATCTTGGAGCAAGACAGCTGCTGACATTTGCCAGTATTCAGGCTTCTTGGGTTCCTCTCTTTGCAGGGCTGCATTTCTCTCTGGGCTCACCTCTTCTGTTTCCTCCACAAGGTCAGTTGTAGACTATGAGTCTCTCTAAGCTTTGCCTATCACCACAAGTCCAGCTGTGAACTGTCAGGTGAATGGCTTGTCTCTTTTCCCTGGGGCCTTTTCTCCTTGCTCATCAGAACTCCAACATGAAAAACTAATCTAGCTCTGTCCTTTGCCATGTCTTTTATGTTTGATAGCCAAGCCAAGAAGGAGTGGAACACAACGCCCTACTGACTGTGGCCCAATCAATGCCCTTATTATAACAAAATCATACCCAGAATAACAGACCAGTTTACAAGCATAATCCAATATCTATGTTTGGAATTCATAACAATATCCACCTGCTACATATCCATTTACACATCTTATGTTATATATTATTTTACGGTGTATTTTAACACTTTATTGATTTCCTAGGCCATGAATTTCATTATTACTTTATCCATTCAAAAGGCATTTAGATATATGTATTTAATTAACAGATATTGTTCTTCCATTCATCCTGAAACTTGAAACTTCTGAGATTATTTTCCTTCTGCCTGAAGAATATTCTTTTACATTTCTTTTAAGGTGAGTTGCTTCTAGCAAATTTTAATAGTGTTTACTCAGCTGTAAAAGTATTTATTTCACATCTTTCTGAAGGATTGAGATTAATTATATCTCAGGCCCTCTATGATTCCCACTGGTTTTCAGAGCACACTTAGGGTTTAATTTCTTCATTCTGTTGTAAATGTAATCAGTTCTTTGGAAAAGAAATTAGGGACTTTCAGTTTTACAGCCTGCTTCCTGCCACTCAAACCACCCCCCCAGGCAAAATGTTGTGCTCTGGCTTTGGGGATGGGAATAAAAGCACACCTCCCTGAGTTACACACCTGATTTTCAAGCTAAGATTTGATGGAGAAAGCCCAGTATACTGAATTCTTCTTGGGCCCATTCTAGGGGCCAGTGCAATGGTGGTCAGCACACCATTTTGTGCAATGATTGCCACATCCAAAATACAACCACTGCATCATAAGTTCCCATTTCTCCCAGACTTAAGAGACCCCTCCTGATCCATGTTCACTGGGTTAATGCCATCATTTGAATCTTTTGTGGGACCCTGGAATGTGTATTCTTACAAACCCATTTCTGTGTGTAATCCTTTTGTATGTAGGACATTTTGGTAAGATTCATGTAAGGGACCTTTTGATTAGGTCACTTTTTGTTAGATTGCTTTATTTTAGATAAGGTCTCTTATTAGATTTCAGGAGGCACCAAGATGGACCACAATCATTGTGATAAAGTCCTACATACATGGGGCACACATAGAAGGAGTGTTGCCACTTTTAGCCTGCCATATGGGAGAGGGTTCCAGGATCTCCTAGAGCTTTGGAGAGACACAGAAACCCTGAGAGCCCGAGGGAGATGCCAGAGGGTGGAGTCATGGAGTAGCTTGAAGCTGAAGATATCCAGTCGAGAGAAGAATGGAGCTGTGTGAGCAATTGTGCTGATGGCCCACTGCTGATCTCAGGGAGAAAATGAGTTTGGAGGAGAAGGCAGAAAGAGACAGGCAGGCCCAACATTTTGTCTTGGCTGGAGTCCAGGAGCAGCAGACCTATGTTAAGGCAGCATTTCTGATGATGCCTTGATTTGGACATTTTTACAGCCTCAGAACTGTAAGATTAAACCCTAATAAATCACAATAAGAGCCAACCTATTTCTGGTATATTGCTATGGCAATGCTTGACAAATTCAAACATCTGGGCACATAGTGTTGGAGAGGTGCCCTCTTCACAAATGGCAGTGTGATGCTGCTGCTCAGTGAATTCACCTGTAAACTGTGGGTATCTCCAGACTAGGTGGGAATGAGTACTGGAAAAATGGAGGGGGAATTGTATTGGCGAGCAAGGCCTGAAAGACAGGGAGTCAGGCAGGGTTGTCACTTGTTTTGGGAAGTAGTCTTAAATAACAGATGCCCCAATATGATGTTCCTGAATCAGGCAGTGGTTGGCCAGTTGGGCAGGGGTAGATAAAAGAAAGGGTCCTGGGGTCGGGGGCAGCAGAGGAGTAGGGCAAAGAAAGGAGATTTACTGCTCCTGCTCCTTTTGCCCTTCTCTTCTTCCCTTGGCCTCCAGCATTGACCCTCTGTGGAGGCTGCTTTTACTCTGCCCCTCCTGGGTCTCAGGCACAGAATCTGGTCTCCTGCTTCCAGTTCTACATTCATCTTCTCCAATCTTGGTGCAGCTAAAGAAAGTGCAATGCCAAGATGAAACCTGTTGGTGTCAGGAAAGAAATGTCCAAATTCACATTACCGCATTGGCTACAGCAATAACATCACCAGAATGGGCAAGATTAGGCCAGTGACCCTAATGAATAGTACGGGAATCTCAGAAAGTCCTGGGGCCTAGGGCTGACAAGAATAGAAGTGAGGTTTTGAGATAATGCCATGTTTGCAGAAAACCTCAGAGTGTGCAGATGACAGATATTTCTCAGACTAATTAAATATAATATTTTCAACACATATTGAACAGAGTTGAAAATGATGCAGACCCCTTCAATCACAGAAGAGAATGGAGGCATTGGATGTGAAGAAGCTGATGAACACCTGAAGAAGCTGGGATGTAACACGTGTTCACTGCAGCACCCCCAAGCCAGAGATGTAGTGTCCTGTTTGGGAACCAAACTCTCAGAGCCCCAGTGAAATCCATCATCATAGGTACTCGATCCTCAAAGAGGAACAGGGAGAAAGTCCTGCTCAACACTCACAGTCTCAGTTAGTGATTTGAGTCACTCTAGCAGGTCTTCACTGGGGAGGAAGCAGCAGGAAGTCATCTTCCACTTTGGTGTTAACAGCCCTCTAACAGGACACGTGTCAAGAGCAGTGTGGCAGTCATATGTTCGCATCCATGCTCCTCATGCTGTGTGCTCCATCTTGCTGAGGGTGGCCTCCCCCATCAAGGCAGCTGGGGAGCATGCCGAGGGTAGTGAGCACTTTTTCTTTATGGGTGACTTTATTTGGAAAGGATGAGGGGAAGTCCCCCTCAGTAATGTTGCAGATACAAATCAATATCTTCAAATGAACCAATAGGTATGATTTCATTGTGTACTATTTTCATAATTTCTTTTAAATTATAACCAAATTATCCATGCAAAGAATAAAAAAAATAATTTATATCTCTCAGGAAAAACAGTCAAATTCTTTCTCTAGGCTCAATCCCCATTCTTCCCTCCTCAGAATTATCTGCATTGGCAGATTCTTTTGTGTACACATTTCTGTTTGAAAATACATGCATTCTCTAGTTTCATCTATCCCACACCCTATCTTATTTGAGAAAAATATTGGAGTACAACTTAAGAATATAAATGTTTTCTAACTTCTTAAAATACTTGAGATTAGAAATATATCATCTAATTATGAAAGGATCATTTCTGATTTAAAATAATAAGAAAATTGGAGTTAAGTAAAACAGACCACTGTAGTTCAGTAGCTGTTAAACTTGAATCCTCATCAGAATGAGGTGAAGAAACTAAAAAATATCAATGGTTGGGGTGTTTTATAAGAAAATGCTAAAATAATGGGCAGCATTATTTTTAAAATGTTAATTTCTTAAATGCTTACCAAATATGTAATGGATTGAAGAACCCATGAAAACAACCAGGATAATTTGTAATAAGTGGAAATCCCATCTTTACGTAAACTAAGAGAAATATCAGGTTCTGATGCATAAGTTATTGGTAACAAATTGAGCACAGATGAGTGTGGAAGAAGATGTGGATGTAGCAGATCTCAGAACAAGTTGCAAGTGCACTTTCCAAGTGGAGAAAGACATCCTGAATTGCACAGTCACAGCTGCTTCCTTAAAAGATTGGCAACAATTTGCACAGACTGGAGGTGGAGATTTTTGGAGATTCACATTTATTACATTCACAGGGTTTCTCTCCAGTATGAATGTTGTAATGTTTAATGAGATACTGCCTCTGGCTGAAGGCTATTCCACATTCCTTACATATATAGGTTTTCCCTCCACTATGAATTTTCTCATGGTCAGTGAGATAAGATTTGCTACTGAAGGCTTTCCTTCATTCCTTACATGTATAATGTTTCTCTACAGTTTGTCTTCTCTGGTGTGTAATGAGGCTTGATTTCTGAACGAAAGCTTTCCCACATCCATCACATTCAGAGTTTTTCTGTCCAGTATGTATTCTTGGACGGTTAATGAGATTTTCCTTCTGGTTGAAGGCTTTTACACATTCATTGCATAATAGGCTTTTTCTCCAGAATGAATACTCTGATGTTTCATGAACAATTGCTTTTGGCTGAAGGCTTTTTTGCATTCTTTACATTCATTTTGTTTCTGTCCACTGTGAGTTTTTTCATGTTCTCTGAGATATGATTTGTACCTAAAGGCTTTTTCACATGCCTTACATGCATATGGTTTCTTTGCACTAGGAAAACTCTCGGACCTGAGATTTGACATTTGATTAAAGCTTTCCCATATAGGTATCATTTCTCTTCAGTAAGAGTTTTCTGATGAATAAAGAGATTTTCTGTTAGGTTGAAAATTTTCCCACACATATTACATTTCTATGCTTGTTCCCCTGTATGGCTTTTAAATGAGGAGTAAAAACAATGATAGAGTAGACTACATTCAGGACACACATGGTTTCTCTTTACTTTGAATTTTCTCATATTCCATGAGGTTTTGTTTCAGATGGAAACATTCCCATGTTCATTACTATACTAACTAATGTATGAATATTTAATGCTCAGTGAGATTTAATGCCTGGAAGAAGGATTTCTAATATTACTTACATACACAACGTTTTACTCCTGCATGTTTCTTTCATGTGACTCTAGCTTTGCCAAATTAATGAAATCCCGAATGTTTTCTCTTAAGGATTCATTCTTTGGTATCTCATGAGGTTGAATTTCCAAGATAACCTCACACTCATTACACTTAACGGGAGGACCACTTATGGGTCAAACTGGCAAAACACATTGTCTTCATTCTTTTACCTTACATAGATTCCCTCATGTTTAGGTAAGCATGATGCAAATTCCTTCAAAGTTAAGTTACATTCATATAAGTTTTATTTTGAGGAAACAATGCTTTCAGTCAGAGAACATATTTTCCCAATTTCTTACATTCTCTGCTTTCATCTTAAGTCTGTACTCTTGTGGAACTGGATATAGCTTCACTCACAAGCCTTTTGTTACAAACACATTTCTGTTTGTAAATACATGCATTCTCTAGTTTCATTCATTGCACACCCTATCACCTATGAGAAAAATTTTGGAGTACAACTTAAGAATATGAATAAATTTTCTAACTTCTTAAAATACTTGATATTAGAAGTATATCATCTAATTATGAAAGGATCATTTCTGATTTAAAATACTAAGAAAAATTGGAGTGAATTAGAAAGCAGGCTGTTGTAATTTCACGTGGAGGTGGACGGTGCCTGGAATAATACAAAGAAAGTTAGGTACCAGGGGAACTTCACTCCATGTGGAATGCAGGCATGTTTATTTAGGCTGAAGCTCCTTTTTATACTGCAAAGGTGATAATAAAAATAGGGCGTTCTTCACTAGTTCCTCTGCTTGGTATGTAAGAGCACTGCCATTTTTTGTGCTCCCAATCTTTCCTGGGAATTCAGACAATAACATTTTTGTAGTGTGTTCATTCTGCTCTGCCTCCTCCTACTGATGTTTGCAACCTATAGTGTCCTTGGAGACATTTACTAATGTTTCTCTGCCAGCAAGCATGCTTTTAAAATGCTTAACCTTTTATGCTCTGGCTTTCAGCATCTTTTCCAACAATTCCCCTTTTTGGTTTTGGTCCAGGGTGATTGTGCCTGTGTTAGGTTGCCCTCCTGTGAAGGTCTTACCCATCACTGGACACCAGCCAAGCTCCATTCACCAGGGTTTGAGAGTTAAGGGTTTTAAGCAGAATGGTTAATAAGATACTTGTTTGTTTCCCTACTATGCTCTTGCTTTCACTCACAATGTTAAAACCTGGATTTTATGAAATTCTATGCCAAAGCAGTAGTTTCTTTAATATTCAAATCAATGTAAGATTAGTGTGTTTTTCTGCTATGCCTGTGTTTACACTTAAAATCATCTTCTACATACAGGTTTAACCTAACACGCTGTGAATTCAGGAGGAAATTCACCTTTGAAAGTTAAGTAAGATACCTTTTTCTTTGGCTGCTGTGCACTTGCTTTCAGTCAGTATGCCGACACTCTGGTTTTTCCTAATGCTATGCCAAAGCACTAGTTTATTTACTTCACTAATCTGAAAAGGATTTGTGTTTCATTTGGTGCTTTGCTTGTGTTTTCATTTACAATGATCTTCAAAACACTGCTTTCACCAAACATGCTGTGAATGCAGGAGGTATTTCAACATTGAAATGTTAGTAGGATATTTGTTTGTTTGCCTGTTATGCTCTTGCTTTCACTCATAATGAATAAAACCGGATTTTTATGAAATTCAATGCCAACCCAGTAGTTGTTTCTTAACTTTTCAAATGTAAGATTTCTGTTTTTTTTTTTTTTTTGGGGGGGGGGCTATGCGTATGTATTCACTTAAAATCATCTTCTATACACTGGTTTAACCGAACACGCTGTGAATTCAGGAGTAAATACTCCAAAGCACTAGTTTCTTTATTCCACAAGTGTGAAAAAGATCTGTGTTTCATTTGGTGCTTTGCATCTGTTTTCCTTTACAGTGACCTTCAAACCACTGCTTTCAGCAAACACACTGTGAATGCAGGAGGTACTTCAACTTTGGAACGTTAGTAAGAAACTTGATTGTTTGGCTACTATGCTCTTACTTTACTCACAAAACCTGGATTTTATGAATTTCTATATCACCGCAGTAGATTTTTCACCCTTCAAATCTAAGTAAGTTTAGTGTTTTCTTTGGTGGCATGCCTGTGTTTTCACTTAAAAACATCTTCAAAACACTGCATTAACATAACACGCTGTGAATTCAGGAGGTGCTTCAACTTGGAAAGTTAGTAAGATACTTGTTTGTTTGGCTGCTATGCACTCACTTCCACTCAGTATGCCAAAACTCTGCTTTTCCTAATGCTACCTCAAACCACTAGTTTCTTTAGTTCACTAATGTGAAAAAGATTTGTGTTCCATTTGCTGTTGCATGTGTTTTGATTTACAATGATCTTCAACACACTGCTTTCACCAAAGCCGTTGTGATTGCAGGAGGTACTTCAAATTTGAAAGCTTAGTAAGATACTTGTTTGTTTGGCTGCTACACTATTGCTTTCACTCACAATGAAAAAACCCGGATTTTATAAAATTCTATGTCAAAACAGTAGTTTCTTCACTTTTGAAAGGTAAGATTAGTGTTTTTTTCTGCGGGCTATACCTGTGTTTTCACTCAAAATAATCTTCTGTACACTGGTTTAAACTAACATGCTGTGAATTCAGGGGGAAATTCACCTTTGAAAGTTAAGTAATTTTATTTTTAGTTTAATTATTTTCTTCAGATTTTCCTTGTATTGGTCCCTTGCATTAAAGCTTATCATTATTATTTTTTTATTCTGTTAATTGTATTTGGTTTTTATATAGGCTCCATATTCAAGGAAGGTTTAGATCACAGAAGGGTTACAATGGGGGCTGCAGAGGATCATTGGTGGGTGGTGTCTGGGATGGGGGATTCATGGGAGTAAGTTCATCTGAATATATATTAAAGTTATATGAAATTTTTTAAATGATCAAGGGATGGGTCATGATCTCGGTGGGTAGACAATCACTCAATAAAGGAGGGAATCTGAATTCCTAGCATGGAGAGCTCTGCCACATTCTCCAAGGGAGTAGCAACAGTCCCCTGAGTGCAGGAGCAGTATCTGGCAAAAGAGGATGGCCCACTGATGGGTTCTTTTTATTGATGACTAGCCTTATGAATCTTTCCTCTTGTATTTGAAGCTTAGCCCACTGTTAAGGGGCTAAGTGTTGCCACATGAGAGCCTCCTTGTTGCTCAAATGTGGCCTCACGAAGCCAACTCAAGATATGAATGCATTTCCTTCCCCCAAATGTGGGACATGACTCCCGGGGATGAAACTCCCTGGCAACAAGAGATTAATACCAAGTGCCAACTGGCAACATGATTGGAAAATGTCTTTGAATAAAGGGGGAAAAGATAAAGAGAAATGAATTCATGTCACTAAGAGACTTCAAAGAGAGTAGGGAGGTCATCCCAGAGGTAATGCTTACGCACCCATCAGTAGGGCATCATAGAACACAAAAGTGGATATCACCCCACCCAGAGGGTCTCCTGAGGGCTCTGGAGACACACAGGTCCTATATAATTGGGGATAGCCACAGAGATTGCTGCCTTATTAGTGTGCTCTACTTTGGAATCTGTGCTTCTGAGAGTGACAGAGTTGGACTCAAATAAGTCCTGCCTGCACATGGTCCATCCGTCTCTACTATTCAAACATTTATGTGATGCTGGAGTTTTTAGGTGTACTTCCAGAGACTGGAGCCTCTGGCCTACCTATGTGCTGTTGTGCATGGAATCTCGGGGGAGCTACAACTCCTACCCTAAAGCTCAATGGAATCATCCAAGTCAACTGGCGAGGAGACAATAATGGGCAATGCCCATCCTAGGGAATGGAGAGGGCCTGCAACTGCAGGCAGGAAAATCCCATCCATTGTATCCGTGGGATATAAGCTCTCTCTCACATGGAGTTGGAGTGGACATTACCATCCCATTTCCCTCAGGATTGGGGGAAGTGCTATGGACCAGAGTGGACTTAATGATATTCTGGTGTAGACACATTGTGAATCAAGCAATGGAAGAAATTATAACATTTATTTGGAGCTGGTGCCCCTGGACACTTTTGTGGCAGGAAGGCAAAAGGCAGTTGAAATACAGGGGCTTTTTCGGGACTTGGGACTTGTTCTGAGTGGAATAGTAGCGACGGATGTAGGCCACTTTACATCAGCATATACCATGCAGAACTGTGGGAGAGAGTGTGTTCTACAATGTGAACTGTGGTCTATGCTTGTTGGCAAGGCCCCAGGATGTGTATATCCATTGCAGGTGATGTGCCACACTGATGAAAGATGTTTGTGTGGGATGTTGTGGGAGGTGTGGGTGGTTGGGAACATGGGAAACACTGTAATTTCTGTGTAATATTTGGTAATCTAAGCACCTTTAAAATATATATATATATATATATATATATATATATATATATATATATGTATAGGAATAACATTTATGTAAGCTAATGCACATATATGCATATTTACTTATATATAATTTTTCAAATATTAGTATGTATTGTGAAAATTTGGATTTTTACCCACAATAAAGAAAAGAAAGAAAATGTTTCAATAATGACAGCATTATTTTTAAAATGTAATTTTTTAAATGCTTACCCAGAATGTAATGGATTGAAGAACCAGTGAAAACAACCTGGATAAATTGAAATAGTTGGAATGCCCATCTTTACATAAACTAATAGAAATCTCAAGTTCTGATTCATGAATCAGTGGTAACAAATTGAACACACATGTGTGGAAGAAGGTGCATGAGGAGCAGATCTCAGACAAACTGCAAGTGTACTTTTCCTAGAGGAGAAATACATCCTGAATTGCACAGTCACAGCAGCTTCCTTAAAAGATTGGCAACAAGTTGCACAGAGTGGAGGTGCAGTTTCTTTGGACATTCACATTCATTACATTCAAAGGGTTTCTCTCCAGTATGAATACTGTAATGTTTAATGAGATACTGCCTCTGGCTGAAGGCTATTCCTCATTCCTTACATATATATAAGGTTTCCCTCCACTATGAATTTTCTCATGGTCAGTGAGGTTTGATTTACTACTGAAGGCTTTTCTACATTCCTTACATATACAGGATTTCCCTCCAGTTTTTCTTCTCTGGTGTGTAATGAGACTTAATTTCTGAATGAAAGCTTTCCCACGTCCATCACATTCCTAGGCTTTCTCTCCAGTATGTATTTTCAGATAATTAATGAGGTTGTCCTTGTGGTTGAACGTTTTTCCACATTTATTGCATTTATATGGTGTACCTACAGAATGAATGCTCTGATGTTTAAGGAAATATTTCTATTGACTGAAGGCTTTTCTGCATTCTTTACATTCATTTTGTTTCTGTCCACTATGAGTTTTTACATGTTCTGTGAGATATGATTTGTACCTAAAGGCTTTTTCACATGGCTTACATGCATATGGTTTCTTTGCAGTAGGAAATCTCTTGTGTATGAGATTTGATATTTGAATTAAAGCTTTCCCACATATATATGATTTCTTTTTAGTAAGAATTTTCTGATGAATAAAGAGGGTTTCTCTCAGGTTGAAAACTTTCCCAGATCGAGGACATTTCTATGATTTTTCCCCTCTATGGCTTTTAAAGAGAGGAGTAAAAAAATGACTGTAAGAACAGACTACATTCAGGACACTCATATGATTTCCCTCTAGTTTGAATTCTCTCATATTCCATCAAGTTTTGTTTCAGATGGAAGAATTCCCATTTTCATTACAATAATAACTAATGTATGAATATTTCATGCTCAATGAGATTTAATGCATGGCTGCAAGGATTTCCAATATTCCTTACATACACAGGGTTTTACTCCTGCATTTTCTTTGATCGGACTCTAGCTTTCCCAAATTCATGAAATCCCAAATGGTTTCTCTGAAAGATTAATTATCAGGTATCTCATGAGTTTGAGTTTCCTAGAAAACTTCACACTCATTACACTTAAAGGGGAGGACTATCATGTGGGGCAAACTGGCAAAACTCATTTTCTTCATTCGTTTTTCCTTACATAAATTCCCTCATGCTTAGGTAAGCATGATTCAAATTCCTTCAATGTGAAGTTACATTCAAAGAAGTATTATTTTGAGGAAACAATGCTCGCAGTCAGAGAATATATTTTCCCAAATTTCTTTCATTCTCTGCCTTCTTCTTAAGACTGTACTTTTGTGGAAGTGGATATACCTTCACTCACAAGCCTTTTGTTATGTGGTTCTTTCTTCTTCTATAATGTACTATGCTTCTCATAGTTTGTTCAGTAGAGCAAAAGCCGTGCTTAGGGAGAAATTTATTGCATTGAAAGCATCATTAGAAAAGAGGAAAGATCCAATATCAGTCATCTAAGCATCCAAATTTGGAAGTTCAACAATATTTACTTTTTAAAAAATTCTATCATTCATTGCTATACTTGCTTCAAATGAGCATCGCATCCACTTTGGTGACTTCATAACTTGGAAATGGGGCAGTGATACAGCATTTGATTTATGATGGGGACAAAACAAACCCCATAAATCAATCATGGTTCGTTCAGTCTTCTGAAGGATAAAGAAGGTGCATCTTCCAATGATTCATGAGTAAGGTGGCCCCAAACAAAGGCCAAAATGGCAACCCAGGAAGTCCTGAAAACTTTGCTTGTACTGACTATTTTTGCTCAATTTTTTTCTTCTATTTATTTAGAAGAGATGCACTATTTTATATTTTTTAAAGTTTACCAAAGAAATTTTAACACTTTTGCTTGCCTTTCCAAATCTGCACTTATTATTTGTTATTGACTTTCCAAATAATGTATTTTTTTTAATTTATTTTTATTGTGGGTAAAAATCAAAATTCTCACAATACATACAAACATTTGCAAAATGATTTATAAATATATATGCATATATGTGTATTTGCTTACAAAAAAAGGTTATATATATATATATATATATTAAGAGGTGCTTAGATTACCCAAAATATTACACGGAACCCACTGGGATTCCCATGTTGCCCACCTCCCACACCTCCCACCACAACATTTTATATCCTGTATTATTCTGCCAAAGGTGTGCTGATGCAAAATACCATAAATCTGTAGGTCTTTATAAAGGGTATTTATTTGGGGTAGAATCTTACAGTTACCAGGCCTTAAAGCATAAGTTTCTTCCTTCACCAAATTCTCTTACTCCATCTTGGAAGAAGATAGCTTCCAACATTTGCCAGGGTTCAGGCTTCTTCTGTTCCTCTCTTCTCATGGCTGAGTTTCTCTCTGGGCTTGGCTCTTCTGTTTACTCCACAAGGTCAGCTGTAGACTATGAGGCTCTCTAAACTTTGCCTCTCTTCACAAGGCCAGCTGTGAATTATCAGGTGAATTGCTTGTCTCTTTACTCTGGGGTATTCTGTTGTTACTCATCAGAACTCCAAACTCAAAAACTACTCCAACTCTGTCCTTTGCCATGTCTTTTTATGTCTGAGAACACACCCACCTAGGGAGGGGGCTCAACACCCTACTAACTCTGGCCCATTAAACTCACTTATCCTAACTTAATCATGCCCAGATTAACAGACCAGTTTACAAGCATAATCCAATATCTATATTTGGAATTCATAATGATAACCAACTGCTACATATCCATTTCCCCATCATATGCTATATATTATTTTATGATGCACTTGAACCCTTTATTGATGTCCTAGGCCACGGACATCATTATTACTTTATCCATTCAATGGTCATTCATATATATTAATTTAATTAACAGATATTGTTCTTCAGTCCCTCCTGAATCTTGAAACTTCTGAGATTATTTTCTTTCTGCCTGAAGAATATTCTTTTACATTTCTTTTAAAGTGAGTTGCTGCCAGCAAACGTTATTAGTTTTTACTTATCTGTAATAGTATTTATTTCAATTCTTCCTGAAGGATTGAAATGAATCAAATCTCAGGCCCCTATGATCTCCACTACATTTGAGAACTCCCTAAGCGTTGAATTTCTCCATTCTGTTGTAAATTTAATCAGGTCTATGGAGAAGAAAATAGTGGCTTTCAATTTTACAGCCTGAATCCTGCCCCCCCCCCCCCATTCCCCAGACAAAATTTGTGTGCTCTGGCTCTGGGGATGGGAATAATGGAACACCTCTCTGAGTTACACACCTGATTTTGGAGTTAAGATTTGGGGGAGAAAGCACCCATTGAGTTCTTCTTTGGACCATACTCAGGAGCAGTGCAACGCTGGTCAGCACCCCATTTTGCTCAATAATGGCCTCACAAAAAGTGCAGCCACTGCTTTATGAGTTCCCATTTCTCCCAGGCTTAGGAGATCGCTCCTGATGCCTCTGCCCTGGTTTAATGCCCTAGTTTGGGTCTTGTGTGAACCCCTGAAAAGTATTTTCTTACCTACCCATTGCTGTGTGTGTAAGCCTTTTGTAAGTAGGACATTTTGGTTAGATTCACATAAGGTACCATTCGATTAGGTCACACTTTGTTAGAATGCTTTAGTTTAGTTAAGGGCCTCTGATTAGATATCAGGCACCAGTATGGACCACAATCATTGTGCAGACATCCTACATACAAGGAACACAGAGAGAAAGAGTGCTGCCACGTTTACCCTGCCATGCGGGAGAGGGCTGCAGGATCTCTTACAGCTGTGGAGAGACAGAGAAACCCTGAGAGGCTGAGGGAAAGTAGAGGCTCCATGGGGTCATGGATCAGATTGAATCTGAAGACATCCAGGCCAGAGGATAAGGGAGAGGTGTGAGCAATTGTGTATGATGTCCCAGTGCTGAGCTCAAGGACAAAGTGTGTTTAAAGGAGAAGGCAGTGAGAGACAGGAAGGCTGAACATTTTACATTAGGATAAGTCCACCTGCAGGTGATCCTTGTTAAGACAGCATGTTTGATGATGCCTTGATTTGGACATTTTCATGGCCTCAGAACTGTAAGCTTGAACCCTAATAAATTCCAATAAAAGCCAACCTCTTTCTCGTATTTTGCATTCGCAGCATTTGGCAAACACAAACAGCTAGGGACACAGGGTTGGAGAGCTGCCCTGTTTCCAAAAGGCAGTGTTATCCTGCTGTCCAGTGAACTCACCTGTAAACTGTGGGTGTCCTCAGACTAAGCAGGATTGAGTATTGGTAAGATGGAGGGGGAAATGCTCTAGACCAGCAAGGCCAGCAAGACAGGGAGTCAGGAAGGAGTGTCACATTGTTTGGTGACTTGTGTAAAGTCACAGATGTATCTGGTTCAGGCAGGGGTTGGGAGGTGGGTAGGGGCAGGTAAAAGCATGGGAACTGGGGTCTGGTGCAGCAGAGGAGTCAGGGCACAGAGACAAGACTTTCTGCTCCTGCTCCTTTTGCCCTTTCCTCCTTCCCTTGGCATCCAGCATTGATCCTCTGTGGAGGCTGTTCTTACTGTACCACTTTTGGGTCTCAGGCACAGATTCAGGTGTCCTGTTTCTAGTTCTACATTCACCTTCTCCAATCTTCGGGCAGCCAAAAAATAGCAATGCCAAGATGTAATCTGTTGGTGTCAGGAAGGAAATGTCAAAATTCACATTACAGCATTGACTACACCAATAACATCACCAGAATGAGCAATATTTGACCAGTGACCTCCCAAAATAGTATGGGAATCCCAGAAAATATTGGGACATATGGCTGACAAGAATTGAAGTGAGGTTGTGATATGGTGTAATGTTTACAGAAAAACTCAGAGGGTGTGGATGCCAGATATTTCTCAAACTAATTAAATTTTCAACACATTTTAACAGTGTTGAAAATGATGCAGACTTCTTCAATCCCAGAAGAGAATGGAGGGTTTCGATCGGAAGAAGCTGATGAATGACTGAAGAAGTTGTAATGTATTACATGTTCACTGCAGTTCCCCCAAGGCTTAGAGGGAATGTCCTGTTTGGGAACAAAACTCTCAGAGCCCCAGTGAAGACCATCATCATAGGTTCTGAATCCACAAAGGAGGACAGGGAGACATTCCTGCTCACCACTCATGGCCTCAGTTAGGGATGTGACTCACTCTAACGGTTCTTCACTGGGGAGTAAGCAATGGGAAGTCTGTCTTCTCTTGTGGTGCTAACAGCCCTCTAACTGGTCACGTGTAGAGAGCAGTGTGGACTTAACATGGTCACGTCCATGCACCTCATCTCTGTGCTCACTCTTGCTGAGGCAGGCATCCACATATCCTGGCTACTGGGGAGGGGGCCGAGGGGAGTGAGCACTTTTCTTTTACGGGAGATTGTATTTGCAAAGGGTGAGGAGCAGTGTCCTCCCAGTAATGCTGCAGATACAAAACAATATCTTCAAATCAACCACTTTGTATGATTTCATTGTGTGCTATTTTCATAATTTCTTTTAAATTATAAATAAATTATCCGTGCAAAGAGTATAAAAATATTTTATGTCTGTTATGTCAAAGAGCAAACTTCCTTCTCTAGCCTCAACCCCCATTCCTCCTTCCTCAGAATTATCTGCATTGACAGATTTTTTGGGTAGAGATGTCTGTTTGTAAATACATGCATTCTCTATTTCATCCATCCCACACCCTATCACTTTTGAGAAAAATATTGGAGTACAACTCAAGAATATAAATAAATTTTCTAACTTCTTAAAATACTTGAGAATAGAAGCATATCGCTTAATTATGAAAGGGTCATTACAGATTTAAAATAATAATGAAAATTGGAGTGAAGTAGAAAGCAAGCCAGTGTGGTTCAGTGGCTGTCAAACTTGAATCTACATCAGATTCAGATGAAGAAACTGAAAAAATATAAAGGGTTGGGGTGCCTTATAAGAAAATGCTACAATAATGGGCAGCATTATTTTTCAAATTGTGATTTTTAAAATGCTTACACAGAATGTAATGAATTGAAGAACCAGTGAAAACACCCAGGATAATTGGAAATAATGGAAAGTCCATCTATACATAAACTAAGAAATTTTCGAGTTTTGATGCATAAATTAGTGGTAACTAATTGAACACAGAGGAGTGTGGAAGAAGATGTGGGAGGAGCAGATCTCAGAACAAACTGCAAGTGCACTTTTCCAATAGGAGAATGTCATCCTGAATGCAATCACAGCCACTTCCTTAAAAGATTGGCAACAAGTGCCACAGACTGCAGGTGGAGATTCTTTGGAGATTCACATTCATTATATTCAGAGGGATTTGCTCCAGTATGAATTTTGTAATGTTTAATGAGATACTGCCTCTGGCTTAAGGTTATTTCACATTCCTTGCATATATAGGGTATCCCTCCACTATGATAGGGATTGTCAGTGAGATTTGATTTGCTACTGAAGGCTTTCCTACATTCCTTACAGATATAGGGTTTCTCTCCAGTTTGTCTACTCTGGTGTGTAATGAGGCTTGATTTCTGAATGAAATCTTTCCCACGTCCATCACATTCATAAGGTTTCTCTCCTGTATGTATTCTCTGATGGTTAATGAAGTTTTCCTTCTTGTTGAAGGCTTTTCCACATTCATTGCATATATAGGGTTTTTCACCAGAATGAATGCAGTGATGTTTAATGAACTATTGCTTTGGGCTGAAGGCTTTTCTTCATTCTTTACATTCATTTTGTTTCTGTCCAGAATGAGATTTTTCTTGTTCTTTAACATTTTATTTGTACCTAAAGCTTTTTCACATGCCTTACATGCACAGGGTTTCTTTGCAGTAGGAAATCTCTCATATCTGAGAATTGACATTTCAATTAAAATTTCCCACATTTCTGATAAGTAAGAATTTTTTGATGAATAAAGAGGTTTTCTGTCAGGTTGAAAACCTTCCAACATGTATTAAACTTCTATGCTTGTTCATCTGTAAGGCGTTTAAAATGATGTGTAAAAAATGAATGTAAAGAGCAGACTACATTTGGACACTCATGGTTTCTCTCTGATTTGAATTTTCTCCCATTCCATGAAGTTTTGTTTTAGATGGAATCATTCCCATGTTTATTACAATGCTAATAATTTATGAATATTTCATTCTCAATGAGATTTAATGTCTGGGTGAAAGATTTTCAATATTCCTTAATACACAGGGTTTACACTTCCATTTTCCTTTGATGTGACTCTCACTTTCCCAAATTGATGAAATCCCAAATAGTTTCTCTGAAGGATTAATTCTCAGGTATCTCGTGAGGTTGAAGTTTCATGAAAATTTCACCCTCATTACACTCAAAGGGGAGGACTACCATGTGGGGCAAATAGGCAAAATTCATTGTCTTCATCTTTTTTCCTTACATAGACGACCGCATTTTTAGATAAGCATGATGTAAATTCCTTCATAGAGAAGTTACATTCATAGAAGTGTTATTTAGGAAACAATGCTTGTGGTTAGAGAAAATATTTTCCCAACTTTCTTACATTCTCTGCTTTCATCTTAAGACTGTACTGTTGTGGAAGTGGATCTATCTCCACTCACAAGCTTTTTGTTATGTGGTTCTTTCTGCTTCTTAATGTCATATGGTTCATAGTTTCTGGGGTCAGTAAAATCTGTGCTTATTTGTAAATCTATAGCTTTGAAAGCATTCATTAGAAAAAAGGTATGATCCAATATCAATCATCTAAGCGTTCAATTTGGGAAATGCAACAATATCTCCTTTTTATTTGTTCTATCATTCATGGTTCTTCTTGCTTCAAATGAGCATGACATCCAGTTTTGTGACTTCATAACTAGGAAATGGGGAAGTGATACAGTACTTGATTTATGATGGGGACAAAATAACACCCCATAAATCAATCCTGGAACCTTCAGGCTTCTGAAGGATAAGAAAGGTGCAGTTTCCAAGATGCGTGAGTAAGGTGGCCACAGAACAAAGGCCAAAAAGGCAACCCAGGAACACTTTTTTGGACTGACTATTTTTCTTCAATTTTTTTTCTTCCATTCATTTGGATGAAATGCACTATTTAATATTCTTTAAAGTGTACTGGGAAAGCCATAGACTTGGGAAAATACAGCTGTAGTTCTTTCTCTAGCTGCTATTTGTACTGTATCTGTTAATCTCGGGCTTCAGCTGAAAAGACAAGCCCATTTCATGCAAAAAATTGTGCATTGTCTTCTACTTTTCCTTTCTGTTTTGCTCATTTTTAAAATCAATGGTATTTCATTTCATTTTAAAAAGTCCTCTTTTTGTCTTTATTTGATACAACAAACAATAAAGCTACATTAATATAAAAAAATAAAAATAAAAAAATAAAGTGTACTGGGGAAATTATAACAGATTTGCTTGCCTTTCCAAATCTTCACTTATTATTTGTTATTGACCTGTCAAATAATGTCTTTTAAAACATTTTATATCCTGTATTAGTCAGCCAAAGGGGTGCTGATGCAAAATGCCAGAAATCTGTTGGTCTTTATAGAGAGTATTTATTTGGGGTAGATGCTTACAGTTACCAGGCCATAAAGGATAAGTTTCTTCCTTCTCCAAAGTCTGTAAGCCCATCTTGGAGCAAGACAGCTGCCATCCTTTGGCAAGGATCAAGCTTCTTGGGTTCCTCTCTACTCAGGGATGCATTTCTCTCTGGGCTCAGCTCCTCTGTTTCCTCCACAAAGTTAGCTGTAGACTATGTGGTTCTCTAAGCCTTGGCCCCTCTCCAAAAGCCCAGTTGTAAACTGTCAGGTGAATGGCTCATCTCTTTTTCCCAGGGTATTCTGTCCTTGCTCATCAGAACTCCAACATAAAAAATTACTCCAACTCTGTGCTTTGCCATGTCTTTTTATGTTTGAGACCCCACCCACCAAGTGGCGGGGTTCAACACTCTACCAACTGTGGCAATGTCAATGCACTTATCAAAACTTAATCATTGCCAGATTAACAAACCCGTTTACAAACATAACCAATTATCTATTTTTGGAATTCATAATGATATCAAACTGCTACATATCCATTTACCCATCTTATGCTATATATTATTTTATGGTGTATTTTAGCACTTTATTGATGTCCTAAGCCATGAATATCATTACTACTTCATCCATTCAATAGTCATTTAGATATATGAATTTAATTAAAATATATTATTCTTCAATCCATCCTGAATCTCAAACCTTATGTGATTATTTTCTTTCTGTGTGAAGAATATTCTTTTACATTTTATTTAAAGTGAGTTGCTGCTAGCAAACGGTATTAGTTTTTATTCATCTGTAAAATATTTATTTCACTTCTTCCTGAAGGATTGAGATGAATTAAATCTCAGGCACTCCACAATCTCCACTGCTTCTGAGAGCACCCTTGGGATCGAATTTCTCCATTCTATTGTAAATGCAATTAGTTCTTTGGAGAAGAAATTACAGTCTTTCAGTTTTACACCCCGTTTCCTACACCCCCATGTCTCTAATCAGGCAAAATATTTGCGCTCTGGCTCTGCGAATGGGAATTATGGCACACCTCTCTTACTTACACACATGATTTTGGAGCTAAGATTTGGTGGAGAAAGTACAGTAAACTGAGTTCTTCTTGGGACCATGCTAGGAACCAGTGCAATGATGTTCAGCACCCTATTTTGCTCAATGATTACCTCACCCTATGTACAGCCACGGCATCATGAGTTCCGATTACTCCCAGACTTAGGAGACACCTTCTGATACCTGTTCCCTGGGTTAATGCCCTCGTTTGAGTCTTGCATGGATGCCAGAAATGTATGTTCTTACTAACCCATTGCTGTATGCATAAGCCTTTTGTATGTAGGACATTTTGTTTAGATTCAGATAAGGTAACTTTTGATTAGGTCAATTTGTGTTAGAATGCTTTAGTTTAGTTAAGGGCCTCTGGTTGATTTCAGGCACCTGGATGGCCCCCAATCATTGTGCTGTAGTTTTACATACATGGAACACATAGAGAAAGAGTGCTGCCATGTTTACCCTGACATGTGGGAGAGGGCTACTGGATGTCCTACAGCTGTGGAGAGACACATTAACCCTGAGAGTGTGATGGATAGGCTGTACACATGGAGCAGCTTGAAGCTGAAGACATCCAGGCCAGAGGAGAAGGGAGAAGTGTGAGCAATTCTGGCTTATGGCCCACTGCTGAGCTCTGGGATAAAGTGAATTTGGAGGAGAAGGCAGGGAGAGACAGGCAGGTGCAACATTTTGCCTTGGCATGAGTCCAGCAGCAGCTGAACCTTGTTAAGACAGCATTGTTGATGATGCCTTGATTTGGAAATTTTCACAGCCCCTGCACTGTAAGCTTCAACCCTAATATTCTAATAAACCCAACCAATTTCTTTGCAATGGCAGCACTTGGTAAACTGAAACAGCTAGGGACACAGGTTTGGAAACCTGCCATGTTCCCAAATGGCAGAGTGATGCTGCTGCCCAGTGAATTCACCTTTAAACTGTGGGTGTATCAAGACCAGCTGAGAATGAGTACTGGTAAGATGGAGGGTGAAGTGCTCTTGGCCATCAAGTCCTGAAAGATAGTGAGTCAGGCAGTGGAGGCACATGGTTTGCAGACTACTCTAAAGGCGCAGATGACCCAGTATGATGTACCTGCCTCAGACAGGGTATGGCCAGGTGGGCAGTGGCAGATAAAAGCATAGGACCTGGGGTCTTGTGCACAGAATAGTCAGGGCATAGGGAGGAGAATTCCTGCTCCTGTTCCTTTGGCACATCCCTTTTCCCCTTGGTCTCCAGTATGGATACTCTGAGGGGGTTGCTCTTACAGTTCCCCTCCTGGGTCTCAGGCACAGAATCAGGTCTCCTCCTCACAGTTCTACATTCATCTACTCCAATCTTGGGCCAGCTCAAAGAAGAGCAATGCCTAGATGAAACCTGTTGTTGTCAGGAAGGAAAAGTCAAAGTTCACAATACAGCATTAACTTCAGCAATAACATCACCAGAATGAGCAACTTTAGGCAAGTGACCCTAATAAATAATATGGGAAACCCAGAAAGTCCTGGGACCTAGGGCTGACAAGAATAGATGTGAGATTGTGAGGTAGTGCAATTTTGCAGAAAACCTCAGAGGGTACAGATGTCAAAAGCTCTCAGACTAATTAAATATTAAATTTTCAGCACATTTTTAACAGAGTAGAAAATGATGAAGACCTCTTCAATCCCAAAAGATAACGGAGGCTTTGGATGGGAAGAGCTATTGAACAACTGAAGAAGCTGGAATGTAACACGTATTCACTGCAGTTCCGCCATGCCAGAGAGGGAATGTCCTGTTTGGGAACCAAACTCTCAGAGCCCCAATGAAAACCATCATCATAGTTTCCTGATCAGCAAAGAGGAAAGGGAGAAAGCCCTGCCCAGCACTTACAGCATCAGTTAGTGATATGAATCCCTCTGGCAGCTCTTCACTGTGGATTAAGCAGCAGGAAGTACATCTTCTCCTGTGGTGCTAACAGCCCTCTAACTGGACACGTGTAGAGAGTAGTGTGGCCTTCACATGGTCACATCCATGCTCCTCGTGCTCCATGCTCACTATTCCTGAGTGAGGTCTCCACCTGGCCAGGCACCTGGGGAGGGTGCCGAGGGGAGTGAGCACTTTGCCTTTATGGGCGATTGTATTTTCAAAGGGTGAGGGGAAGTGCCCCACACAGTAATGTTGTAGATACAAATCAATATCTTCAAAGAAAACACTTTGTATGATTCCATTGTGTACTATTTTCAAAAATTTCTTTAAAATTATATCCAAATTATCCGTGTAAAGTGTATAAAAATAATTTATGTCTGTTATGGCAAACAGCCTTCTCTAGCCTCAATGCACATTCCTCCTTCCTCAGTATTATCTGCATTGCCGATTATATTGCATACACATTTCGGTTTGTAAATACATGCATTCTCTAGTTTCATGCATCACACACTCTATAACATATGAGAAAAATATTGGATAACAACTGAAGAATATAAATATTTTAACTTCTTAAAATCCTTGAAAGCAGAATTATAACACGTAATTATGAAAATATTATTTCTGATTTAAAATAATAATGAAAATTGGAGTGAAGTAGAAAGCAGGCCACTGTAGTTCAGTAGCTGTTAAACTTGAGCACTCATAAGAATCAGATGAAGAAACTGAAAAAATATAAATGGTTGGGGTGCCTTATAAGAAAATGATACAGTAATGGGCAGCATTATTTTTCAAATGGTAATTTTTAAAATGCTTTCAGAGAATGTAATAGATTGAAGAACCAGTGAAAATAACCAGCATAATTTGAAATAAGTGGAAAGCCCATATTTATATTAACTAAGAGAAATCTCGAGTTCTGATGCATAAATAAGTGGTAAGAAATTGAACACAGATGAGTGTGGAAGAAGATGCGGGTGGAGCAGATGAAAGAACAAACTGCAAGTGCACTTTTCCAAGAGGAGAAAGACATCTTGTATTGCACAGCCACAGCCACTTCCTTCAAAGACTGGCAACAAGTTGCAGGGCCTGGAGGTGGAGTTTTTGGAGATTCACATTCATTACAATCACAGGGTTTCTCTCCAGTATGAATGCTGTAATGTTTAATGAGATACTGCCTCTGGCTGAAGGCTATTCCACATTCCTTAAATATATAATGTTTCCTTCCACTATGAATTTTCTCATGGTCAGTGAGATTTGATTTTCTACAGATGGCTTTACTACATTCCTTACATATGTAGGGTTTCTATCCAGTTTGTCTTCTCTGGTGTGTAATGAGGCTTGATTTCTGAATAAAAGCTTTCCCACATCCATCACATTCATAGGATTTCTCTCCAGTATGTATTCTCAGAAGTTTAATAAGGTTTTACTTTTGGCTGATGGTTTTCCACATTCATTGTATATATAGGGTTTTTCTCCAGAATGAAAGCTCTGGTGTTTAATGAACTGTTCCTTTTGTCTGAAGGCTTTTATGCATTCTTTACTTTAATTTTCTTTCTGTCCACTATGAGTTTTTTCATATATATGAGATATGATTTGTACCTAAAAATTTTTCACGTTACTTTCATGCATAGGTTTTGTTTGCAGTAGAAAATCTCTTCTTTCTGAGATTTTACATTTGAATTAAGGCTTTCCCACATATATATGATTTCTCTTCGGTAAGATTTTTCAGATAAATAAAGACGTTTTCTGTCAGGTTGAAAATTGTCCCACATGTATTACATTTCTATGCTTGTCCCCCTGTATGACTTTTAAAATGAAGTGTAAAAAATGACTGTAAAGAGCAGACTACATTCAGGACACTCGTATGGTTTCTCTCTAGTTTGAATGTATTCATATTCAATGAGGTTTTATTTCAGATTGAAGCATTCCCATTTTTATTATGATACTAACTAATGTATGAATACTTGATGCTCAATAAGATTTAATACCTTACTGAAGAATTTCCAATATTCATTTCATACACAGAGTTTTAATACTGCATGTTTCTTTGATGTGACTCTAGCTTTCCCAAATTCATGAAATCCCAAATGGTTTCTCTGAAGGGTTAATTCTCAGGTATCTCGTGAGTTTGAATTTCCAAGAAACTTCACATTCATTACACTAAAAGGGGCGACTACCATGTAACACAAACTAGTAAAACTCATTGTCTTCATTCTTTTTTCCTTACATAGATTCCCTCATGCTTAGATAAGCATGATGCAAATTTCTTTAAAGTGAAGTTACATTCATAGAAGTGTTATTTTGAGGAAACAATGCTTGTGGTCAGAGAAAATGTTTCCCCAACTTCCTTACATTCTCTGCCTTCATCTTAAGTCTGTACTCTTGTGGAAGAGGATATAGCTTCACACACAGCCTCTTGTTATGTGTTTTTTTCTGCTTCTTAATGTCCTATGCTTCTACATAGTTTGTGGGACGCAGCAAAAGCAATGCTCAGAGGGAAATGTATAGCATTGAATGCATTTATTAGAAAAGAGGAACGATCAAACATCAATCATCTAAGCGCCCAAATTTGGGACATGCAACAATATCCCCTTTTTATTTGTTCTATCATTCATGGTTTTTTTGCTTCAAATGAGCATCACATCCAGTTTGGTGATTTCATAACTAGGAAATAGGAAAGTGATACAGCACTTGATTTATGATTGGGACAAAACAACACCCAATAAGTCAACTTCTGAACAATAAGAAAGGTGCATCTTCCAAAGTTGCACAAGTAACGCGCCCCCCACCCCAACCAAAGAAGGCCTAAGTTCAAACAAGGAAATCCTAAGCACTTTGGTTTGGACTGACTATTTTTGTTTAATTTTTTTCCTTCTATTTATTTGGATGAGATGTGCTATTTAACATTATTTAAAGTTTACTGGGGAAATTATAACACTTTGTTTGCCTTTCCAAATCTGCACATATTATTTGTTATTGCCTTGCCAAATAAAGTATTATAAAACATTTTATATCCTGTATTATTCTGCCAAAGGTGTGCTGATGCAAAATACCTGAAATCTTTTGGACTTTATAAAGGGTATTTATTTGGGTTAGAAGCTTACAGTTACCAGGTCATAAAGGATAAGTTTCTTCCTTCACCAAGGTCTGTTATCCCATCTTGGAGCAAGACAGCTGCTGACATTTGGGAGGCTTCAGGCTTCTTGGTTTCTACTCTTCCCAGGGCTGCTTTTCTCTCTGGTCTCAGCTCCTCTGTTTCCTCCAAAAGGTCAGCTGTAGACTATGAGGCTTTTTAAACTTTGCCTCTCTCCACAAGGCCAGATGTGAACTGTCAAGTGAATGGCTTGTCTCTTTCCTTCAGGGCCTTCAGTTCTTGCTCATCAGAACTCCAACAACAAAAACTATTCCCACTCTGTCCTTTGCTATGTCTTTATATTATGAGGCCCCACTCACCAATGGGTGGGACTCGATGCCCCACCGAATCTGGCCCACTCAACACCCTTATCATAACTTAACCATGCCCAGATTAACAGACCAGTTTACAAGCATAATCCAATATCTATTTTTGGAATTCATAATGATATCCAACTGCTACATATCCATTAATCCATATTATGCTATATATTATTATATGGTGTATTTTTACACTTTATTGATGTCCTAGGCCATGGATATCATTATTATTTCATCCATTCTATAGTCATTTAGATATATGAATTTAATTAACAGATATTGTTCTTCCATCCATCCTGAAACTTGAACTTTGTGAAATTATTTTTTTTTTGCCTGAAGAATATTCTTTTACATTTCTTTTAAAGTGAGTTGCTGCTAGCAAACCTTAATAGTTTTTAATCATCTGTAAAAGTAATTATTTCAATTCTTTCTGAAGGATTGAGATGAATTAAATATCAGGCCCTGGATGATCTCCACTGTTTTTGAGAGCACCCTTGAGGTTGAATTTCTCCATACTGTTGGAAATGTAATCAGTTCTGTGGAGACGAAACTAGGAGATTTCAGTTTTACAGTCTGCTTCCTCCGGATCCACCCCCCAGTTAAAATCTGTGCGCTCTGGCTTTTGGGATGGGAATAATGCCAGACTTCTCAGAGTTGCACACCTGATTTTAGAGGTAAGATTCAATGGAGAAGTACAGTATAATGAGTTCTTTTTGGGACCATTCTAGGGACCATTTCAATGGTGGTCAGCACCCGATTTTGCTCAATGATGGGCACACCCAAAATACAGCCACTGCTTCATGAGTTCCCATTTCTTCTGGACTTAGGAGAACCCTCTGATCCCTGTGTCCTCGGTTAATGCCCTCATTTGAGTTTTGTGTGGACCTCAGAATTTGTGTTTCTACTCGCCCATTGCTGTGTGTGTAAGCCTTTTGTATGTAGGATATTTTGGTGAGATTCAGATAAGAGATATTTTGATTAGTTCACTTTTTGTTAGGTTGCTTTAGTTTAGTTAAGGCCTATGATTAGATTTCAGGCACCATGATGGACCCCAATCATTGTGCTGAAGTCCTATATATATGAAACACACAGAGAAAGAGTGCTGACATGTTAACCCTGCCTGGAGGGAGAGGGTTCCAGGATCTCCTACAGATTTGGAGAGACACAGAAACCCTAAAAGGCTGAGGCAGAGGCCAGAGGGTGGAGTCATGGAGCAGCTTGAAGCTGAAAACATCCAGGCCAGAGAAGAAGGCAGAAGTGTGAGCAATTGTGTCTGGTGGCCCAGTGCTGAGCTCAGAGAGAAAGTGAGTTTGAGAAGAAGGCAGAGAGAGTCAACCAGGCCCAACATTTTGCCTTGGCAGGAGTCCAGCTGCACCTGACCCTTGTTAAGACAGCATTTTTGATGATGCCTTGATTTGAACATTTTCACAGCATCAGAAAGGTCAGCTTTAACCCTAATAAATTCCAATAAAAGCCATCCTTCTTCTGGTATTTTGCATTGGTTACTCTTGGCAAACTCAAACAGCTATGGACACACTGTTGGAGAGCTTACCTGTTCCCAAATAGCACTGGGATGCTGCTGCCCAGGGAATTCACCTGTAAACTGTGACTGTCTCCAGACTAGGTGGGAATGAGTTCCTGTAAGATGGAGGGGTAATTGCTCTTGGCCAGCAAGGCCTGAAAGACAGGGGGTCAGACAGGGGACTCACATGATTTGGGGACTTGTTTAAAGTCACATATGCCCCAGTATGTTGTACCTGCCTCAGGAAGGGGTTAGCCAGGTGGGCAGTGGCAAATAAAAGGACGGGAACTGGGGCCTGGTGCAGCAGAGTAGTCATGGCACAGAGAGAACACTTCCTGCTCCTGCTCATTTTGACCTTCCCTCCTTCCCTTGGCCTCCAGCCTTGACCCTCTGAGGAGTCTTCTCTTACTGTACCCCTCCTGGGTCTCAGGCCCAGACTCAGGTCTCCTGGTACCAGTTCTATGTTCACCTTCTCCAATCTTGGGGCCGCTAAAGAAAGAGAAATTCCAAGATGAAACCTGTTGGAGCCGGGCAGGAAATGTCAAAATTCATATTACAGCATTGGCTACAGGAATAACATCACCGGAATGAGGAAAATTAGGCCAGTGATCCTAATATATAGTGTGGGAATCACAGAAATTTCTGCGACATAGTGCTGAGAAGAATAGAAGTGAGGTTGTGAGATTGTGCAATGTTTGCAGAAAACCTCAGAGTGTGCAGGTGCCAGATATTTCTCAGACTAATTAAATATTAAATTTTCAACACACCTTTAACAGAGTTGAAAATGATGCAGACCTCTTCAATCCCAGAAGAGAATGGAGGGATTGGATGGGAAGAAGCTGATGAACAACTGAAGAATCTGGAATATAGACCATGTTCACTGTATTACCCCCAAGCCAGAGAGGGAATGTCTTTTTTGGAGCCAAACTCTCAGTGCCCCAATGAAAACCATCATCATAGGTTCTGGATCTGCACAGGAGCAAAGGGATAAAGTCCTGCTTTGCACTCACTGCCTCAGTTAGTGATGTGAATCACACTAGCCCATCTTCATTGCGAAGTAAGCAGCAGGATATCTGTCTTCTCCTGTGGTGGTAACAGCCCTCTAACCAGACACATGTAGAGAACAGTGTGGCCTTCACCCTGTCGTATCCATACTCCTCATGCTCCCTGCTCACTCTTGCTGTAGGAGGCCTCCACCTATCCAGGAAGCTGGGGAGGGGCCAAGGGGAGTGAGCACTTTTCCTTTATGGGCGACTGTATTTGCAAAGCGGGAGGGGAAGCGCCAACCCAGTAATTTTGCAGTTACAAATTGATATCTTCAAATCAACCACTTTGTATGATTTAATTGTGTACTATTTTCATAATTTATTTTAAATTTTAACCAAATTATCTGTGCAAAGAGTATAAAAAAATGTATATCTGTTATGGCAAACAACAAAATTCCTTCTTAACCTAAATCTCCATTCCTTCTACCTCAGAACTATCTGCGTTGGTAGATGGATTTGGGTACGCATTTCTATTTGTAAATACAGGCATTCTCTAGTTTCATCCATCTCACAACCTATCACAGATGAGAAAAATATTGGAGTACAACTTAATAATACAAATAAATTTTATAACTTCTTAAAATACTTGAGATTAGATGTATATTGACTAATTATGAAAGGAACATTTCTGATTTAAAATACTAAGGAAAATAGGAGTTATGAAGAAAGCAGGCCACTTTAGCTCAGTGACTGTTAAACTTGAGTCCACACCAGAATCAGGTGAAGAAACTTAAAAAAATATAAATGGTTGGGGTGCCTTATAAGAAAATACAACAATAACGGGAAGCATTGTTTTAAAAATGGTAATTTTTTAATTGCTTACCCAGAATGTAATGGACTGAAGAACCACTGAAAACAACCAGGATAATTTGAAATAAGTGGAAATCCCTTCTTTACATAAACTATGAGAAATCTCGAGTTCTGATGCACAAATTAGTGGTAACAAATTGAACACGGATGAGGGAGAAAGAAGATGTTGGAGGAGCTGATCTCAGAACAAAATGCAAGTGCACTTTTCCAAAAAGAGAAAGACATCTTGAATTGCACAGTCACAGCCACTTCTTTAAAAGAATGGCCCAAGTTGCACAGACTGGAGGTGGAGAGTCTTTGGAGATTCACATTCATTACATTCTCAGGGATTCTCTCCAGTATGAATGTTGTAATGTTTAAAGAGATTCTGCCTCTGACTGAAGGCTATTCCACATTCCTTACAAACTGGTTTCCCTCCAGTTTGTCTTCTCTTGTGCATAATGGGTCTTGATTTCTGAATAAATGCTTTCCCACGTCCATCATATTCATACGGTTTGACCCCAGAATGTATTTTCAGATGGCTAACGAGGTTTTCTTTCTGATTGAAGATTTTCCCATTCATTGCATGTATAGGGTTTTTCTCCAGAATGAATGCTCTGGCGTTTTATGAACTATTGATTTTGGCTGAAGGCTTTTCTGCATTCTTTACATTCATTTTGTGTCTGTAAACTATAAGTTTTTTCATGTCCTGTGAGATATGATTTGTACCTAAGTGCTTTTTCACATGACTTACATGCATATGGATTCTTTGCAGTAGGAAATCATCTGTATGTGAGATTTGACATTTGAGTTAAAACTTTCCCACATATATATGATTTCTCTTCAGTAAGAATTTTCTGATGAATAAAGAGGTTTTCTGTCAGGTTGAAAACTTTCCCACTTGTATGATATTTCTAAACTTTTTCACCTGTATGGTTTTTAAAATGAGGAGTAAAAAATGACTGTAAAGAGCAGACTACATTCAGGACACTCATATGGTTTCTCTCTAGTTTCAATTTTCTCACATTCCATGAGGTTTTATTTCAAATGGAAGCATTCACATGTTCATTATAATAATCACTAATAAATATGAATATATCATGCTCAATGAGATTTAATGCCTGGCTGAAGTATTTCCAATATTCCTTACATACACAGGGTTTTACTCCTGCATATTTCTTTGTTGTGGCTCTAGTTTTCCCAAATTCATGAAATCCCAAATGGTTTCTCTGAAAGATTTATCCTCAGGTATATCCTGAGATTGAATTTCCAAGAAAATGTCATACTCTTTACACTTAAAGGGGAAGACAACCAGGTGGGCAAACTGGCACAGCTCATTGTCTTCATTCTTTTTTCATTTCATAGATTCCCTCATCCTTAGGTAAGCATGATGTAAATTCCTTCAAAGTGAAGTTACATTCATTGAAGTGTTATTTTGAGGAAACAATGCTTGCAGTCAGAGAACATATTTTCACAACTTTTTAGTCTATACTGTTGTGGAAGTTAATATAACTTCAATCACAAGACTTTTGTTATGTGACTCTTTCTGCTTCTTAATGTCCTATGCCTCTTCATAGTTTGTGGGGTACAGCAAAAGCAATGGTAAGAGGGAAATTTATATCATTGAATGCATTCATTAGCAAAGAGGAATGATCCAATATCAAGCATCTAAGTGTCCAATTTGGGAAGAATAACAATATCACCTTTTCATTTGTTCTATCATTCATGGCTCTTCTTGCTTCAAATGAGCCACACATCCAGTTTGGTGACTTCATAACTACGAAATGGGAAAGTGATACAGCACTTGATTTATGATGGGGACAAAACAACACCACATAAATCAACCCTGGAACCTTCAGGTTTCTGAAGGATAAGAAAGGTGCAGCTTCCAACGATGTAGCAGTAAGCATGCCCCAGAAAAAAAATGTCAAATGGCATCCCAGGAAATCCAGAACACTTTGATTTGGACTGACTATTTTTGTTCAATTTATTTTCTTCTATTTATTTGGATGAGATGTATGATTTAATATTCGTTAGTTTATTGGGGAAATTATAACACTTTTGCTTGCTTTACAAATCTGCACACATTATTTGTTATTGACTTGCCAAATAAAGTATTTTAAAACATTTTATATCCTGTATTAGGCAGCCAAAGGTAATATGCCAGAAATGACTTGGTATTTATAAAGGGTATTTGCTTGGGGTAGAAGCTTACAATTACAGGCCATAAAGCATAAATATCTTACTTCACCAAAATCTGTTACTCCGTCTTGGAGCAAGACAGTTGCTGACATTTGCCAGGGTCCTGGCTTCTTGGGTTCCTCTCTTCCCAGGGCTGCATTTCTCTCTGGCCTCAGCTCCCCTGTTTCCTCCAAAGGTCAGCTGTAGACTATGAGGCTCTCTGAGCTTTGCTTCTCTCAACAAGACCAGCTGTGAACTGTCAGGTGAATGGCTTTTCTCTCTTCCCCAGTGCTGTCTGTCCTTGCACACCAGAACTCCAATATCAAAAACTACTCAAGCTCTGTCCCTCACTATGTCTTTTTATGTTTGATACAGCACCCTCCAAGGGACTGGGCTCAATGCTTTACTGACTGTGGCCCAGTCCATGCCCTATCATAACTTAATCATACCCAGATAAACAGACCTGTTTTACAAGCATAATCCAACATCTGTTTTTGGAATTCATAATGATAACAAACTGCTACATATCCATTTACCTTTCTTATGCTATATATTATTTTATGGTGTATTTTAACACTTTATTGATGTCCTTTGTCAAGGATATCATTATTACTTCATTCATTGAATACTCATTTAGATACATGTATTTAATTAACAGATATTTTTCTTCCATCCATCCTGAATCTTGAACCTTCTTAGATTATTTTCGTTTTGTCTGAAGAATATTTTTTTGCATTTCTTTTTTTTTTTTAATTTATTTTTATTGTGGGTAAAAATCAAAATTCTCACAATACATACAAACATTTGCAAAATGATATATAAATATATATGCATATATGTGTATTTGATTACAAAAATGTTATTTATATATATATATATATACATATATTTTAAGAGGTGCTTAGATTACCCAAAATATTACATGGAACCCACTGGGATTCCCATGTTGCCCACCCATTTCTTTTAAAGTTAGTTGCTGCTAGCAAACTTTATTCGTTTTTACTAATATGTAAATGTATTCATTTCACTTCTTCCTGAAGCATTGATATGAATTCAATCTCAGGCCCTCTATCATATCCACTGCCTTTGAAAGCACCCTTGTGGTTGAATTTCTCCATTTTCTGTAAATGTAATCAGTTCTTTGGAGAAAAAATTAGGGGCTTTCAATTTTACAGCCTGCTTACTGCCTCCTCACAACCATGCAAAATCTGTGTGCTCTGGCTCTGGGAATGAGAATAATGGCACACCTCTCTGATTTACACACTTGATTTTGGAGCTAATATTTGGTGGAGAAAGCACAGTTTATTGAGTTCTTCTTGATACCATTCTAGTGACCAGTTCAATGGCGATCAGCATCATTTTGCCCAATGATGGCCACACTGAAAGAGCAGCCACTGCTTCATGAGTTTCCATTTTTTCAGACTTAGGAGACCCTTCATGATACCTATGCCCTGGGTTAATGCACTCATTTGAGTCTTGTGTGGCCCCGAAAATGTATGCTCCTACTCCTCATTGCTGTTTGAGTAAGCCTTTTGTATGTAGGACATTTTGGTCAGATTCAGATAAGGGTCCTTTCCATTAGGTCACTTCTGCTAGATTGCTTTAGTTTTGTTATGGATCTCTGATTAGATTTTAGGCACCAGGATGGACACCAATCATTGTGCTGAAGTCCTACATACATGGAACACACAGAGTAAGTGTGCTGCCATGTTTTCCCTGCCTTGTGTGAGAGAACTCCAGGAACTCCTACAGCTGTGGAGAGACACAGAAACCCTGAGAGCCTGAGGGATAGGCCAGAGTATGGTGTCATGGAGCATCTTGAAACTGAAGACATCCAAGACAGAGAAGGGAGAGTTGTGAGAAATTGTATCTGATGGCCCACTGCTGAGCACAGGAGAAAGTGAGTTTTGAGGAGAAGGCAGAGAGAGACAGGCAGGCCCAACATTTTGCCTTGGCAGGAGTCCAGCAGCAGCTGATACTTGTTAAGACAGCATTTTTGATGATGCCTTGATTTGGACATTTTTACAGCCTCAGAAATGTAAGCTTTAAGTGTAATAAATTCCAACAAAAGCCAACCTATTTCTGGTAATTTCCATTGGCAGCACTTTGCAAACACAAACAGCTGTAGGACACAGGGTTGGTGAGCTCTACTGTTCCAAAATGGCAGTGTGATGATGCAGCCCAGTGAATTCACCTGTAAACTGTGTGTTTCTCCACACTAGGCTGGAATGAGTATTGGTAAGATGGAGTGGGAAGTGCTCTTGGCCAACAAGGCCTGAAAGATAGGGTTTACGGCAGGGGAGTCACATAGTTTGGGGCTAGTCTAAATTCACAGATGCCCAAGGCATGGGTTGTCCAGGTGGGCAGAGGCAGATAAAAGCATGGGTCTTGGGGTATGTTGCAGCAGGGGAGTCAGGGCACATAGAGGAGACTTCCTGCTCCTGCTCCATTTGCCATACCCTTGGCCTCCAACATTGACCCTGAGGAGCCTGCTCTTACTGTACCCCTCCAGGGTCTCAGGCACAGACTCAGATCTCCTGCTTCTTTTCTACATTCACCTTCTCCAATCTTGGGGCCGCTAAAGAAAGAGCAATGCCAAGAATAAACCTGTTGGTGTAAGGAAGGAACTGCCAAAATTCACTTTAAATCACTGGCTACAGCAATAGCATCATCAGAATGAGCAACATTAAGCCAGTGGTCCTAATAAATAGTATGAGAATCCCAGAAAGATCTGGACCTGGGGCTGACAAGAATAGAAGTGAAGTTGTGAGATAGTGCCATGTTTGTAGAAAACCTAAGAGGGAGCAAAAGCCAGAAAATTCTCAGACTAATTAAATATTAAATTTTCAACACACTTTTACCAGTGTTGAAAATGATGGAGACCTCTTCAGTCCCAGAAGAGAACAGAGGTGTTTGATGGGAAGAAGCTGATGAAGACCTGATGAAGCTGGAATGCAAAACGTGTTCACTGCAGTTCCCCCAATTCAGAAAAGGAATGTCCTGTTTGGGAACCAATCTCTCTGAGCCCCACTGGAAGCTAACATCATAGGTCCTGGATCCGCAAAGAAGGGCAGGGAGAAAGAACTTCTCAGCACTCACAGCCTCACTTAGTGATGTGAGTCACCCTAATGGGCCTTCCCTGGGGAGTAAACAGCAGAAGTCCATCTCCTCCTGTGGTGCTAAAAGCCCTGTAACGGAACACGTGTAGAGAACAGTGTGGCCTGCACCTGGTCGCTTCCATGCTCCTGGAGCTCCATGCTTACTCTTGCTGAGGGAAGCCTCCACTTCTCCAGGCTGTTGGGGAGGGGGCCATGCCGTGTGAGAACATTTCCTTTATGAGGGACTGTATTTGAAAAGGGTGAGGGGAAGTGCCCCCTCCCCAGTAATTTTGCAGATACAAATCAATATCTTCAAATCAACCGGTTGTATGATTCATTGTGTACTATTTTGATAATTTATTTTAACTTATATCAAAATTATCCGTGCAAGGGTATAAAAATAATTTATGTCTGTTATGGCAAACAGCCAAATTCCTTCTATAGCCTCAACTCCCTTTCCTCCTTCCTCAAATTATCTCCATTGGTATATTTTTCTGGGAATACATTTCTGTTTGCAAATACATGCATTCTCTAGTTTCATCCATCGCATACCCTACCATATATGAGAAAAATATTGGAGTACAACTTAAGAATATTAATAATTTTTCTAACTTCTTTATATGCTTGAGATTAGAAGTATATCATCTAATTATGAAAGGATCATTTCTGATTTAAAATACTAAGGAAAATTGGAGTTAAGTAGAATCAGGCAACTGTAGTTCACTGCCTGTTAAACTTGAATCCACATCAAAACCAGGTGAAGAAACGGAAAAAATATAAATGGTTGGGGTGCCTTATAAGAAAATGCTACAATAATGGGAAGCATTATTTTTTAAATGGTAATTTTTTTAAAAGCTTACTCAGAATGTAATGAATTGAAGAACCAGTGAAAACAACCAGTATAATCTGAAATAAGTGGAAAGCCCATCTTTTCATAAACTAAGAGAAATCTCGAGTTCTGATGCCTAAATCAGTGGTAACAAATTGAACACAGATGAGTGTGGAAGAAGATGTGGGAGGAGTAGTTCTCAAGCAATCTGAAAGTGAAATTTTCCAAGAGGAGAAAGATGTACTGAATTTCAAAGTCACAGTCCCTTCCTTAAAAAATTGGCAACAAGTTGCACAGACAGGAGGTGGAGATTCTTTGGAGATTCACATCCATTACATTCACAGGGTTTCTCTCCAGTATGAATGTTGTAATGTTTACTGAGATACTGCCTCTGGTAGAAGGCTGTTCCACATTCCTTACATATATAGGGTTTCCCTCCACTATGAATTTGCTCATGGTCAGTGAAATTTGATTTTCTACTGAAGGCTTTCCTACATTCCTTACATACAGAGGGTTTCTATCCAGTTACTCTTCTCTGGAGTGTTATGAGACTTGATTTCTGAATGAAAGCTTTCCCACATCAATTGCATTCATTGGGTTTCACTCCAGTGTGTATTCTCTGATGGTTAATGAGCTTTTCCTTCTGGTTGAAGGCTTTTCCACATTCATTGCATATATTGGGTTTTTCTCCAGAATGAATGCTCTGATGTTTAATAAACTATTGCTTTTGGCTGAAGGCTTTTCTGAATTCTTTACATTCAATTTGTTTCTCTCCACTATGAGTTTTTTCATGTTCTCTGAGATATGTTGTATAACTAAATGCTTTTTCACATGCTTATATGCATAAGGTTTCTTTAAATTAGGAAATCTCTTGGATCTGAGATTTGACATTTGAATTAAAGCTTTCACAAATATATTTGATTTCTCTTCAGTAAGAATTTTCTGATGAATAAAGAGGATTTCTGACAGAAATGAAAAATTTCCCAAATGTATTACATTTCTTTTTTTTTTTTTTAACTGAGCAACCTGATAATTTCTTCTTTTTTTTTTTTTAATTATGGGTAAAAATCAAAATTCTCACAATACATACAAACATTTGCAAAATGATATATAAATATATACGCATATATGTGTATTTGCTTACAAAAATGTTATATATATATATTTTAAGAGGTGCTTAGATTACCCAAAATATTACACGGAACCCACTGGGATTCCCATGTTGCCCACCTCCCACACCTCCCACCACATCCCAACACAAACATCTCCCACAGTGTGGCCCACCACCCTCAATGAACTTACACATCCTGGAGCCTTGCCACCAACCATAGACCACAGTTCACACTGTAGACCACACTCTCTCCCACTCAGTTCTTAGTGGTGTGTGCTGATTTAAAATGGCCTAAATCCGTTGCCACAACAGTATTCAGGACAACCTCCAACTCCCAAAGAAGCCCCTGTATTTCAACTCCTCATTCCCTCCCTACCCCAAAAGTGTCAAGTGGCCACTGGCTTCACCTCATTGTTATAATTTCTTGCATTGCAAGAATCACCATATGTGAACAAGAGAATACCATCAAGTCCACTCTGCTCCATAGTTCTTCCCCCAATCCAGAGGCGACTGGGATGGTGATGTCCAATCCAACTCCAAGTGAGAGAGTGCTTATATCCCATGGATATCTTGGGTGGGATGATCCTGCCTGAAGATGCAGGCCCTCTCCATTCCCTGGGAAGGCTATTGCCAATTGTTGTCTCCTCACCAGGTGACTTGGATGAGTCCATTGAGATGTAGGGTAGGAGTTGCAGCTCCACCTAGATTTCATGCACACCTGGCACATTGGTAGGCAGGAGGCTCCAGTCTCTGGAAGTATACCTAAAAAACCCCAGCATCACATGTAGGTTTGAATAGAAGGGACTGGTGAACCATGTGCAGGGAGGACTTATTTGAGTCTAATTCTGTCACTCTCAGGAGCACAGATTCCAAAATAGAACCCACTGATAAGGCATCAGTCTCTGGGGCTATCCCCCCTTATATAGGACCAGGATGTCTCCGGAGCTCTCAGGAACCCCACTGAGTGGGGTGATAGGCACTTAGATGTTCTATGAGCTCCTACTGAGGTGTGCATAAGAGTTACCTCTGGGATGACCTCCTGACTCTCTTTGAAGTCTCTTAGCCACATGAACTCATTTGTCTTTACCATTTCCCCCTTTTATACAAGGTCTTTTTCCAGTTGTGTTGCCAGTTGGCACTTGGGAAAACTTTTCAATTAGCAATAATCGTGCCTCGGATAAACCTCATTGGCTACGATAATGCCACTGCACAAAGCTGCCAGTTGGCACTTGGTATTAATCCCTCGTTGCCAGGGAGGCTCAATCCCGGGAGTCATGTCCCACGTTGGGGGGAAGGTAATACAATCATATGCTGAGTTTGGCTTAGAGAGAGGCCACATTTGAGCAACAAGGAGGCTCTAAGCTGGCAACCCTTAGGCACCCCACAACTGCAGGCTAAGTATCATTTACAAGAGCAAAGACTCACAAGGGTAGTCATCAATAAAAAAAAAAAATAAAATAAATAAAAAAAAAAAAAACATCAGTGGGTCATCCTATTTTGACAGGGACTGTCCCTACACTCAGAGGACTATTGTTGCTCCCTTGGAGATTGTGGCAGAGCTCTCCAGGCTACGAATTCAGATTCCCTCATTTATTGAGTGATTATCCACCCATCGTGACCATGCCCCATCCCCCGATCCTTTGAATGATTTTGTATATCATTCATGTATATTCGGATGAACCAATCCCCACGAAACACCCCCCCAAGGACCCTTCCCTCAATAATCACCCGCAGTACCCATTGTAACCCTTCTGTGATCCAAATCCTCCATGAACATTTAATCGATAAAATAATCAAATACACTTACTAGGAAAAAGAAACAAGTGTGATAACCTTACATGTAAGAGACAAACATAAGGAAACTCAGGGGGCAAAAAAAAAAAAAAAAAAAAGAGAGAAGGAAAAAAAACACAAATAATCAAACAAAGAACAAAACAAAATAAAATATAATTAGTGGATTGGGACATTCAAAAAATGGGCAAAAAAGCAAAGGAAATGCCTTTAATATATATATATATTCATTTTTATTTCCTTTCTCTCTTCTTTTTTCCCTTTTTTCCTTCCCTTTATCACTGTGTTATCGGATGTCTGGTGTGCCATGACACCTTCCTCCTCTCAATCCCATTGTCTCCCAATTTTTCATTTAATTTTCAAAGAAGTTTTAGGTCACAGCAAAGGTACACACGGAGTGCCGGAGACTCCCAGATACCAAACCACCCCCCTTCCCCACCCCATATTAACTCCCCCTCCTTTTTTTTTTGGTTGTTAACATTGTTATAACTGTTATGCAGATAGCAAAATATAGCAACTAAACATTATCAGTGATTTACAGTATAGTTTACAATTTAGATGATACAGTTTAATAATTTTGATGATATTTACCATGTCCTGTGTCCATTACTGAAAGGTAATGAAAAACCTTCCCCATGACCACCAAACAACCCATTAGATCTTGACTGTTCCCTTCTCCCCAGCCACCCAGGGCCCATGATACCCCCCTCTCCTAACCCATGGAATGTCAAGATTCACAGTTACATGCCCTGGGGATTTGAACCAGCACTTCCTAATCGACCCACCCCAAAATGCTGTACCACCAAACCCAGGAACACCACCACTCATCTGCCCCATCCCCCAACATGCAACCACACTCTATCCCTTTACCATAGATTATGTCCATATGGGAGATGGCTCAAAGCCTGCTCTTCTCTTACTCTCCTTTGTTAACCTATCTTTCAGACAATGGTTCTCAGAGACTGCTCACTTTCCTCAGTTCAGATCAGTGAGGTCATATACTGTTCATCCTTCAGTGCCTGCCTTGCTTCACTCAACATAAGGTCTTCAAGATTCATCCACGTTATTCCATGTGTTAGCACTTTGTTCCTTCTTACCGCTGAGTAATATTCCATTGTATGTATGTGCCATATTTTGCTTATCCATTCGTCTGTTGATGGGCACTGGGGCTGATTCCAACTTTTGGCAATGGTGAAAAATGCCGCTATGAACATTGGTAGTCATCAATTAAAAAAAAAAAAAAAAACACATCAGTGGGTCATCCTATTTTGACAGGCACTGTCCCTACACTCAGAGGATTATTGCTGCTCCCTTGGGGATTGTGACAGAGCTCTCCAGGCTAGGAATTCAGATTCCCTCATTTATTGTGTGATTATCCACCCATCGTGACCATGCCCCATCCCCCGATCCTTTGAATGATTTTGTATATTTTTCATGTATATTCGGATGAACCAATCCCCATGAAACCCCCCCCCCCAGAAACCCCACCCCAATAATCCCCCGCAGTACCCATTGTAACCCTTCTGTGATCCAAATCCTCCGTGAACATTTAGTCCATAAAATAATCAAATACACTTACTAGGATAAAGAAACAAGTGTGATAAGCTTACATGCAAGAGACAAACATAAGGAAACTCAGGGGAAAAAAAAAAGAGAAGGAAAAAAAAACAAATAATCAAAGAACAAAACAAAATAAAATATAATTAGTGGATTGGGACATTCAAAAAATGGGCAAAAAAGCAAAGGAAATGCCATATATATATATATCTATATATAGATATAGATATATATATATAGATATATTCATTTTTTTTCCTTTCACTTTTCTTTTTTCCCTCTTTTCCTTCCCTTTATCACTGTGTTATTGGATGTCTGGTGTGCCATGACACCTTCCTCCTCTCAATCCCCATTGTCTCCCAATTTTTTATTTAATTTTCAAAGAAGTTTTAGGTCACAGCAAAGTCACACCCGGAGTGATGGAGACTCCCAGATACCAAACCACCCCCCCTTCCCCACCCCATATTAATTCCCCCCTATTTTTTTTGGTTGTTCGCATTGTTATAACTGTTATGCAGATAGCAAAATATAGCAACTAAACTTTGTCAGTGATTTACAGTATAGTTTACAATTTAGATGATACAGTTTAATAATTTTGATGATATTTACCATATCCTGTGTCCATTACTGTAAAGTAATGAAAAACCTTCCCCATGAACACCAAACAACCCATTAGATCTTGACTGTTCCCTTCTCCTCAGCCCCCAAGGGCCCATGATACCCCCCTCTCCCAACCCATAGAATGTCAAGATTCACAGTTACATGCCCTGGGGATTTGAACCAGCACTTCCTAATCCACCCACCCCCAAGAACTGTACCAACAAACCCAGGAACACCACCACTCATCTGCCTCATCCCCAACATGCAACCACACTCTATCCCTTTACCATAGATTATGTCCATATGGGTGATGGCTCAAAGCCTGCTCTTCTCTTCCTCTCCTTGGTTAACCTATCTTTCAGACAATGGTTCTCAGAGACTGCTCACTTTCCTCAGTTCAGATCAGTGAGGTCATATACTGTTCATCCTTCAGTGCCTGGCTTGCTTCACTCAACATAAGGTCTTCAAGATTCATCCACGTTATTCCATGTGTTAGCATTTTGTTCCTTCTTACAGCTGAGTAATATTCCATTGTATATATGTACCACATTTTGCTTATCCATTCGTCTGTTGATGGGCACCGGGGCTGATTCCAACTTTTGGCAATGGTGAACAATGCCGCTATGAATATTGGTGTGCTTATATCTGTTTGTATTTTTGTTTTCAGTTCTTCTGGGTATATACCCAGCAGTGAAATTGCTGGATCATCCGGAAGATCTATTGCTAGTTTTCTGAGGAACTGCGAAAATGTCCTCGACAGTGGCTGGACCATAACGCAACCCCACCAGTAGTGGATGAGGGTTCCTATTCCTCCACATCCACTCCAACATTTAGTGTATCCTGTTTTTTTAATAGCTGCCATTCTGATGGGTGTAAGATGGTATCTCATTGTAGTTTTGATTTGCATTTCCCTGATAGCAAGTGATGTTGAGCATTTTTTCATGTGCTTTTTAGCCATTTGT
>JAKSZT010054072.1:560429-589004 GCA_026826555.1 Tolypeutes matacus | reverse complement strand
ATTATATTTTATTTTGTTTTGTTCTTTGTTTGATTATTTGTTTTTTTATTCCTTCTCTCCCTCTTTTTTTTTTTCCCCTGAGTTTCCTAATGTTTGTCTCTTGCATGTAAGCTTATCACACTTGTTTTTTTTTCCTAGTAAGTGTATTTGATTATTTTATGGACTAAATGTTCATGGAGGATTTGGATCACAGAAGGGTTACAATGGGTACTGCGGGGGATTATTGGGGGGAGGGTGTCTGGGGGGGGTTCGTGGGTATTGGTTCAACCGAATATGCATGAAAGATATACAAAATCATTCAAAGGATCGGGGGATGGGGCATGGTCACGATGGGTGGATAATCACACAATAAATGTGGGAATCTGAATTCCTAGCCTGAGTATAGGCACAGTGCCTGTCAAAATAGGATGACCCACTGATGTTTTTTTTTTTTTAATTGATTACTACCCTTGTGAGTTTTTGCTCTTGCAAATGAGACTTAGCCTGCAGTAGTGGGGTGCCTAAGGGTTGCCATCTGTGAGCCTCCTTGTTGCTCAAATGTGGTCTCTCTCTAAGCCAATCTCAGGATATGATTGCATTACCTTCCCCCCAACACTATTGAGAGAGATGGATGTGCAGATGCAGGAAGCAAAGCACGGCCCAAACAGTATAAATCCCAACAGGCCAACTCCAAGACATATACTTGTCAAAATATCCAATGCACAAGACAAAGAGAAAATACTCAAGGCAGCAAGAGAAAAGAGAACCATCATATACAAGGTATGCACAATAAGATTAAATGCTGATTTCTGGTCTGATACCATAGAGGAAAGAAGACAGTGGTATGGCATAGCCAAAGTACTAAAAGAAAAAACTTCCAGCCACAAATTCTGTATCCAGCAAAACTGACATTCAAAAATGATGGAGAGTTCAAAATATTCGCAGATAAACAGAAATCAAGAGAGTATGTCAATAAGAAACTGTCACTTAAAAAATACTAAAGAAAGTTCTACAAGGTGAAAGGACAATCAAGAATTAAGAGAGTTTAAAAACAATCAAAAATATAAAAACAGAAACAAAACAACATATGACATACATTAATCCAAAGAAAATATGGCTGAAGTAAGGAATTCATTGCGAGTAATAACACTGAATGTTAATGGATTAAAATCACCACTCAAGAGACACAGATGGGCAGAATGCATAAAGAAATATGATCCATCATGTTCTTTCTACAAGAAACCCACTTTTGACCCAGGGATTCAAGGACGCTGAAAGTAAATGATGGAAAACAATTTTACAAGCTAACAATAGCCATAAAAAGGCAGGAGTAGCTGTCTAATATCAAGCAGAATAGACTTTCAATGCAAAACTATTGTAAGAGAAAAAGATGGACACTGTATATTAGTAAATGGGGTAAGCTCTCGAGAAGAGAGAAAAATCATAAACATTTACACACCTAATTGAGTTGCCTCAAATTTCATGAGGCAAACTCTGGAAAAGTTAAGTGGAGAAATAAAAAGCTCTACAATTATAACAGGGGACTTTAATACACCATTATCATCATTAGACATAACATTTAGACAGAGAATCAACAAAGAATCAATGACTCTCAACAATACATTAGAGAACCTGGACATAATAGACATATACAGACCAATATACCTCAATACATCAGGATTTACATTCTTCTCGAGTGCACGTGGATCATACTCCAAGATAGACCTCAAGCTAGGCCACAGAAAAACTCTCAATGAATTCAGAAAGATTGAGATTATACAAAGTAATTTCTCTGATGACAATGACATTAAATTGGAAATCACTAAGGGCCAGAGAAATAGGTTAGGCAAAAGGATATAGAAGTTAAACAACACACTCTTAGACAAACAGAGGGTCAAGGAGGAAATCTCAAAAGAAATCAGTAACTGCCTTGAAACTAATGAAAATAACAACACATCCTAGAAAAACATATGGGATGTAGCCAAAGCTGTCCTGAGAGGGAAGTTCATAGCCATAAATACATATATTTAAAAAGAAAAAAGAGCTAAAATTGAAGAGCTTACTGCACGCTTTGCAGAATTGGAAAAACAACAACAAACTAAACTTAAAAGAAGTAGAAAGAAGGAAATAACAAGGATTAGAGCTGAACGAAATGGAATAGAGGATAAGAAAGCACTGGAAAATATAAACAAAACTGAGAGCTGTTTCTTCGAGAATATCAATAAAATTGACAAACCCTTAGCTAGACTAACAAAGAAAAATAGAGAACAGATGCAAATACACAAAATAAGGAATGAGCAAGAGTATATCACTACTGACTCCATGGAAATAAAGAGAATCATAAGAGGATACTTTGAAAAATTATATGCCAACAGGAATGAAAATTTAGAGGAAATGGACAAGTTTGTAAAAACTCACGAACATCCTACATTGATGAAAGAAGAAATTGCTGAACTCAACAGTCCAACTACTGTAAAGAGGTAGACCCACTCATCAAAAAACTCCCAACTAAGAAGGGACCAGGACCAGATGGCTTCACAGCTGAATTCTACCAAACATTCCAGAAAGAGTTAACAGCCATTCTACTTAAGGTCTTCCAAAGAGTAGAAATAGAAGGCATATTGCCTAGCTCATTATATGATGTCAAAATTACCGTAATACCAAAACCAAAGATTCCACTAGAAAGGAAAATTACAGATCAATTTCTCTATTGATCCTCGATGCTAAAATCTTCAACAAAATACTTGCTAATTGCATTCAATAATATATCAAAAAGATTATACACCACGACCAAGTGGGTTTCATCCCAGGTATGCCAGGATGGTTCAATATAAGAAAATCAATCAATGTATTACACCACATAAACAAACTGAAAGAAAAAAACCACATGATCCTCTCTATAGATGCAGAAAAAGCATTCTGCAAAATACAGCACTCTTTCCTGACAAAAACACTGCAACAGATAGGAATAGAAGTAATTTTCTGAGTATGATAAACGGTATATATGAAAATCCAAAGCTATCTCATCTTTAATGGTGAAATCCTAAAAGCCTTCCCTATGACATTGGGAACAAGACAAGGATGCCCACTATCACCACTATTATTTAACATTGTCTGAAAAGTACTTGTTCTAGCACTGAATCAAGAAAAGGACATAAAAGGCATCCAAATTGGAAAAGAAGAATGAAAACATTCATTATTTGCAGATGACATGATCCTATACATAGAAAGCCCAGAGAAAGCTACAACAAAGCTTCTGGAACTTATAAAGGAGTTCAGTAATGTTCCAAGCTATAAGATCACTGCTCAAAAATCAGTAGCATTTCTGTACATGATTAATGAGCAATCGAGGAGAACTCAAGAAAAAAATGCCATTTACAATACTAACAAAAAGAATCAAATACCTAGGAATAAATTTACCTAACAATGTAAAGGACGTATATACAGAAAACTACACAACACTGTTAAAGGAAACCAAGGAGGAATTAAATAAAGGGAAAAATATTCCCTGTTCATATATTGCAAGACTAAACATCATCAAGATGTCTATCCTACCCAAACTACTCTATAGATTTAATGCAATCCCAATAAAAATCAACACTATATTTTTTAAGGAACTGGAAAAACAAATACAAAATATATTTGGAAAGGTAAGAGGCCCCAAATTGCCAAAGACATATTGAAAAAGATAAATGAAGTTGTAGGTATCACATTACCAGACTTTAAAACATATTACAAAGATACAGTGATCAAAACTGCATGGTATTGGCACAAGGATAGACCTACTGACCAATGGAATTGAATTGAGAGTTATGATACAGATCCTCACATATACAGTCATCTGATGTTCCACAAGATTACCGAGGCCACTCAGTTGGGAGAGCATGACCTCTTTAACAAGTGGTGCTTGGAGAACTGGATATCCATATCCAAAAGAATGAGAGAAGAATACCATCTCACACCTTATACACAAATCAACTCAATATGGATCAAAGATCTAAATAGATGAGCCCAAACCATAAAGACCTTAGAAGATAATGTAGGAAAGCATCTACAGGACCTTGTGATAGGAAATGTTTTCATGAACTTCATAGCCAAAGCATGAGCAGCAAGAGGAAAAAGAGATAAATGGGATCTGCACAAAATTAAAAACTTCTGCACCTCAAAGGACGTTATTAAGAAAATAAAAAGGCAGCCTAACCAATGGTAGAAAATATTTGTCAACTATATATCTGTTCAGAGCCCAATATCCTGCATATATAAAGAAATCCTACACCTTGAAAATAAAAAGACAAATACCCATTTTAAAAATGGGCAAGTGACCTGAAAGAAACTTCTCCATGGATGAAATACCAAGGGCTAAAAAAGCACATGACAAATGCTCCACATCGCTTCCTATCAGGGAAATGCAAATCAAAAGTACACTGAGATATTATTTACACTCAACAGAATGGCAGCTTTTAAAAAAACAGCAGACTCTATGTGTTGAAGAGGATGTGGAGGAATAGGAACCCTCAGCCACAGCTGGTGGGATTATGGAATGGTCCAGCCATTGTGGAGGACAGTTTGGTGGTTCCTCAGGAAACTAACAATAGATCTTCCATATGATCCAGCCATTCCACTGCTGGATAAATACACAGAAGAACTGAAAGCAAAGGCATGAACAGACATATGCACACCAATGTTTATACCGGCATTGTTCACCATTTCCAAAAGTTGGAACCAGCCCTGGTGCCCATCAATAGATGACTGGATAAGCAAAACGTGGTTCATACATACAATGGAATATTACTCAGCTGTAAGAAGAAATAAAGTGCTAACACACGGAATAACCTGGATGAATCTTGAAGACCTTATGTTGAGTGAAGCAAGCCAGGCACTGATGGATGAACAGTATATGAATTCACTGATTTGAACTGAGGAAAGTGAGCAGTCTCTGAGAGCCATTGTCTGAAAGATAGGTTAACAAGGGAGAGAAAGAGAAGAGTAGGCTGTGAGCCATCACCCATATGGACATAATCTATAGCAAGGGGATAGAGTATAGTTGCATATTGAAAGATAAGACAGATTGGTACAGACATTCCTGGGTTTGGTGGCACAAGGTTGACAGGTGTTTAGATTAGGAAGGACAGGTTGTAATACCCAGGGTATGTAACTATGAATCTTGTCATTCCTTGAGTCAAGATAGGAAAGTGTAATAAGCCCCAGGGGATATGGGGAAAGGAATAGTTAAGATAAAATGGGGTATTTAGTGATCATGGGAAAGGTTTTTCATTACATTACATTAATGGACACAGGACATGGTAAATATCATAAAAAAATATTAAACTGTACCGTCTAAATTGTAAACTATTCTGTAAACTATTGACAATATTTAGTTGCTATATTTTACTATCTGTATAAGAGTTATAACAATGCTAATATCCATTTTTTTTAAAAAGACTTAATATGGGGTGGGGAAGTGGGAGGGAGGTGGGGTATGTGGCAGTCTCTAGTATTCAGTGTGTGACTTTGCTGTGACCTAAAACTTCTTTGAAAATTAAATGAAGAATTGGAAGTCACTGGGGAATGAGAGGGGGAAGGAGTCATGGTACATTAGACATCCGATAATACAGTGATAAAAAGAAAAGAGTATAATTATTTGAAAAAAGTATTTTTGCCATTTTTTGAAAGTTCCAATCCACTAAATATATTTTATTTTTTGTTTACATTTTTTCTTCTGATTTTCCTTGTATTTGTCCCTTGCATTAAAGCTTATCCTTATTATTTTTTTATTTGATTAATTGTATTCAGTTTTTATATGGGCTCCATATTCAAGAAAGGTTTAGATCAGAGAAGGGTTACAATGGGGGCTGCAGAGGATCATTGGTGGGGTGTGTTTGAGAAGGGGGATTCATTGGAGTAAGTTCATCTGAATATACATTAAAGTTATATGAAATTTTTAAAATGATCAAGGGATGGGGCATGTCATGGTGTGTATACAATCACTCAATAAATGAGGGAATCTGAATTCCCAGCCTGGAGAGCTTTGGCAGATTCTCCAAAGGAGCAGCAACAGTCCCCTGAGTGCAAGAGCAGTGTCTGACAAAAGAGGATGGCCCACTGATGGGTTCTTGTTATTGATGACTAGCCTTATGAATCTTCACTCTTGTAATTGAAACTTAGTCTACTGTTAAGGGGTGCCTAAGGGTTGCCACCTGAGAGCCTCCTTGTTGCTCAAATGTGGCCTCTCTAAGCCAAACTCAGGATATGAATGCATTTCCTTCCCCCCAATGTGGGACATGACTCCTGGGGATGAAGCTCCCTGGCAACGACAGATTAATACCAAGTGCCAACTGGCAACATGATTGGAAAAAGTCTTTGAATAAAGGGGGAAAAGGTAAAGAGAAATGAGTTCATGTCACTAAGAGACTTCAAAGAGAGTAGGGAGGTCATCCCAGAGGTAATGCTTACGCACCCATCAGTAGGGCATCATAGAACACAAAAGTGGATATCACCCCACCCAGAGGGTCTCCTGAGGGCTCTGGAGACACACAGGTCCTATATAATTGGGGATAGCCACAGAGATTGCTGCCTTATTAGTGGGCTTTACTTTGGAGTCTGTGCTCCTGAGAGTGGCAGAGTTGGACTCAAACAAGTCTTGCCTGCACATGTTCCAACAGTCCCTTCTATTCAAACTTATTTGTGATGGAGTTTTTAGGTGTACTTCCAGAGACTGGAGCCTCTGGCCTACCTATGTACGATTGTGTGTGAATCTTGGTGGAGCTACAACTCCTACACTTCAGCTCAATGGACTCATCCAAGTCACCTGGCGAGGAGAAAATGATGGGCAACAGTCATCCCAGGGAATGGAGAGGGCCTGCAATTGCAGGCAGGAAAATCCCATCCACTGTATCCATGGGATATAAGCCCTCTCTCACTTGGTGGTGGAGTGGACATCACCATCCCATTCCCCTCAGGATTGGGGGAAGTGCTATGGACCAGAGTGGACTTAATGGTATTCTGGTGTAGACACATTGTGAATCAAGCAATGGAAGAAATTATAACATGTAGTTGGAGCTCGTGGCCCTGGGACACTTTTGGGGCAGGAAGGCGAAGGGCAGTTGAAATACAGGGGGGTTTTCAGGACTTGGGACTTGTCCGGATTGGAAAAGTAACGACAGATGTAGGCCACTTTACATCAGCATATACCATGCAGAACTTTGTGGGAGAGAGTGTGGTCTACAATGTGAACTGTGGTCTATGCTTGGTGGCAAGGACCCAGGATGTGCATATCCACTGCAGGTGATGTGCCACACTGATGAAAGATGTTTGTGTGGAATATTGTGGGAGGTGTCGGAGGTTGGGAACGTGGGAAACACTGTAATTTCTGTGTAATATTTGGTAATCTAAGCACCTTAAAATATATATATGTATAGAAATAACATTTATGTAAGCTAATGCACATATATGCATATTTATTTATATATAATTTTACAAATATTAATGTGTATTGAGAAAATTTGGATTTTTACCCACAATAAAAAAAATACATGGGAATCCCAGTGGGTTCCATGTAATATTTTGGGTAATCTAAGCACCTCTTAAAATATATGTATATATATATATAAATAACATTTTTGTAAGCAAATACACATATATGCATATATATTTATATATCATTTTGCAAACGTTTGTATGTATTGTGAGAATTTTGATTTTTACCCACAATAAAAATAAATTAAAAAAAATAAATAAAAAATAAAAAAGAAAAGAAAAGAAAGAAAATGTTACAATAATGGCAGCATTATTTTTTAAATGGTAATTTTTTAAATGCTTACCCAGAATGTAATGGATTGAAGAACGAGTGGAAAGAATCAGGATAATTTGAAATTTTTGGAAAGCCCATCTTTACATAAACTAATAGAAATCTCGAGTCCTGATGCGTGAATCACTGGTAACAAATTGAATACACGTGTGTGGAAGACGGTGTCTGAGGAGCAGATCTCAGACAAACTGCAAGTGTACTTTTCCTAGAGGAGAAATACATCCTGAATTGCACAGTCACAGCAGCTTCCTAAAAAAAGCTTCCTTAAAAAAGCTTCCTGCACAGAGTGGAGGTGCAGATTATTTGGACATTCACATTCATTACATTCAAAGGGTTTCTCTCCAGTATGAATGTTGTAATGTTTAATGAGATACTGCCTCTGGCTGAAGGCTATTGCACATCCCTTACATATATAGGGTTTCCCCCCACTATGATTTTTCTCATGGCCAGTGAGATTTGATTTACTACTGAAGGCTTTCCTACATTCCTTTCATATACAGGGTTTCCCTCCAGTTTGTCTTCTCTGGTGTGTAATGAGACTTAATTTCTGAATGAAAGCTTTCCCACGTCCATCACATTCCTAGGCTTTCTCTCCAGTATGTATTTTCAGATAATTAATGAGGTTGTCCTCGTGGTTGAACGTTTTTCCACATTTATTGCATTTATAGGGTGTACCTACAGAATGAATGCTCTGATGTTTAAGGAAATATTTCTATTGACTGAAGGTTTTTCTGCATTCTTTACATTCATTTTGTTTCTGTCCACTATGAGTTTTTACATGTTCTGTGAGATATGATTTTTTACCTAAAGGCTTTTTCACATGGCTTACATGCATAGGGTTTCTTTGCAGTAGGAAATCTCTTGTGTATGACATTTGACATTTGAATTAAAGCTTTCCCACATCTATTGATTTCTTTTTAGTAAGAATTTTCTGATGAATAAAGAGGGTTTCTCTCAGGTTGAAAACTTTCCCAGATATATGGGATTTATGTGATTGTGCCCGCTTATGGCTTTTAAAGTGAAGAGTAAAAAATGACTGTAAAGAGCAGACTGCATTCAGGAAACTCACATGGTTTCTCCCTAGTTTGAATTGTCTCATATTCCATGAACTCTTGTTTCAGATGGAAGCATTCCCATGTTCATTACAATACTAACTAATGTATGAATATTTCATGCTCAATGAGATTTAATGCCTGGCTGAAAGGATTTCCAATATTCCTTACATACACAGGGTTTTACTCCTTCAGGTTTCTTTGATGGGATTCCAGCTTTCCCAAATTCATGAAATCCCAAATGGTTTCTCTGAAAGATTCATACTTAGGTATCTCATGAAGTTGAATTTCCTAGAAAACTTCACACTCATTACACTTAAAGGGGAGGACTACCATGTGGGGCAAACTGGCAAATCCCATTTTCTTCATTCGTTTTTCCTTACATAGATTCCCTCATGCTTAGGTAAGCATGATTCAAATTCCTTCAAAGTGAAGTTACATTCATAAAAGTGTTATTTTGAGGAAACAATGCTTGCACTCAGAGAATATATTTTCCCAAATTTCTTACATTCTCTGCCTTCATCTTAAGACTGTACTGTTGTGGAAGTGAATATAGCTTCATTCAAAATCTTTTTGTTATGTGGTTCTTTATTCTTCTGTAATGTCCTTTGCTTCTTCATAATTTGTTCATAACAGCAAAAGCCATGCTTAGAGAGTAATTTATAGAATTGAATGCATTCATTAGAAAAGAAGAAAGATCCAATATCAGTCATCTAAACATCCAAATTTGGAAGTTCAACAATATTTACTTTTTTAAAAATGCTATCATTCATGGCTATTCTTGCTTCAAATGAGCATCACATCCACTTTGGTGACTTCATAACTTAGAATTGGGGCAGTGATTCAGCACTTGATTAATGATGGGGACAAAACAAACCCCATAAATCAATCGTGATTCCTTCAGTCTACTGAAGGATAAAGAATGTGCAGCTTCCAAAGATGCACGAGTAAGGTGACCCTATACAAAGGCCAAAATGGCAACCCAGGAAGTCCTGAACACTTTGATTGGACTATTTTTGTTCAATTTTTTTCCCTCTATGTATTTAGATGAGATGCACTATTTTATATTTTTTTAAATTTACCGAGGAAATTATAACTCTTTTGCTTTCCTTTTCAAATCTGCACTTATTATTTGTTATTGATTTTCCAAATCATGTATTTTTAAACATTTTATATCCTGTATTAGTCAGCCAAAGGGGTGCTGATGCAAAATACCAGAAATCTGTAGGTCTTTATAAAGGATATTTATTTGGGGTAGAAGCTTACAGTTACCAGGCCATAAAGCATAAGTTTCTTCCTTCACCAAATTCTCTTACTCCATCTTGGAGCAAAACAGCTGCCAACATTTGCCAGGGTTCAGGCGTCTTCAGTTCCTCTCTTCTCATGGCTGAGTTTCTCTTTGGTCTCAGCTCTTCTGTTTACTCTACAAGGTCTGTTGTAGAGTATGAGGCTCTCTAAGCTTTGCCTCTCTCCACAAGGCCAGCTGTGAACTGTCAGGTGAATTGCTCGTTTCTTTACCCCGGGGTCTTCTGTTGTTGCTCATCAGAACTCCAACCTCAAAAACTACTACAACTCTGTCCTTTGCCATGTCTTTTTAAGTCTGAGAGACCACCCACCAAGGGAGGGCGCTCAACACCCTACTGATTCTGGCCCAGTCAACACGCTTATCCTAACTTAATCATGCCCAGATTAACAGACCAGTTTACAATATCTATTTTTGGAATTCTTAATGATATCAAACTGCTACATATCCATTTCCCATCTTATGCTATATATTATTTTATGGTGCACTTGAATATTTTATTGATGTCCTAGGCCACAGACATCATTATTACTTTATCCATTCAATGGTTATTCATATATATTAATTTAATTAGCAGATATATTTTTTCAGTCCATCCTGAATCTTGAAACTTCTGAGATTATTTTCTTTCTGCCTGAAGAATATTCTTTTACATTTCATTTAAAGTGAGTTGCTGCCAGCAAACTTTATTAATTTTTACTCATCTGTAATAGTATTTACAGATGAATTAAATCTCAGGCCCCTATGATCTCCACTACATTTGAGAGCTCCCTAAAGGTTGAATTTCTCCATTTTCTTGTAAATTTAATCTGTTCTTTGGAGAAGAAAATAGGGGCTTTCAGTTTTTCACTCCATTTCCTGGCCCTCCCCAAAACTGCCACTAACAGGAAAATCTGTGCTCTCTGGCTCTGTGAAAGGGAATAATGGCACACCTCTCTGAGTTACACACCTGATTTTGGAGCTAAGATTAGGTGGAGAAAGCACAGTATACTGAGTTCTTCTTGGGACCATTCTAAGAACCAGTGCAATGATGTTCAGCACCCCGTTTTGCTCAATGATTGCCTCACCCTATGTACAGCCACTGTTCATGAGTTCCCATTACACCCAGACTTAGGAGACCCCTTCTGATCCCTGTGCCCTGCGTTAATGCCTGCATTTGAGTCTTGCATGGATAAAAGAAATGTATGTTCTTACTAACCCATTGCTGTATGTGTAAGCCTTTGTATGTAGGACATTTTGTTTAGATTCACATAAGGTAACTTTTTATTAGGTCATTTTGTGGTAGAATGCTTTAGTTTAGTTAAGGGCCTCTGGTTAGATTTCAGGCGCCTGGTTGGACCCCAATGATTGTGCTGAAGTCCTATAAACGTGGAACACACAGAGAAAGAGTGCTGCTGTGTTTACCCTGACATGTGGGAGAGGGCTACATGATCTCCTACAGCTGTGGAAAGACACATTAACCCTGAGAGTGTGATGGAGAGGCTGTTCTCATGGTGCAGCTTGAAGCTGAATACATCCAGGCCAGAGGGGAAAGGAGAGGTGTGAGCAATTGTGGCTTATGGCCCACTGCTGAGTTCTGGGATAAAGTGAGTTTGGAGGAGAAGGCAGAGAAATACAGGCAGGTGCGACATTTTCCCTTGGCAGGAGTACAGCAGCAGCTGATCCTTGTTAAGACAGCATTTTGATGATGCTTTGAGTTGGATATTTTGACAGCCTCAGAACTGTAAGCTTTAATCCTAATAAATTCTAATGAAAGCCAACCAATTTCTTTGCAATGGCAGCACTTTGTAAACTGAAACTGCTAGGAACACAGGTTTAGAGACCTGCAGTGTTCCCAAATGGCAAAGTGATGCTGCTGCCCAGTGAATTCAACTTTAAACTGTGGGTGTATCCAGACTAGCTGAGAATGAGTACTGGTAAGATGGAGGGGGAAGTGCTCTTGGCCATCAAGCCTGCAAGACAGGGAGTCAGGTAGGGGAAGTACTTGGTATGCAGATTGGTCTATAGTCACAGATGCCCCAGTATGATGTACCTGCTTCAGGCAGGGTTTGGCAAGGTGGACAGGGGCTGATAAAAGCATGGGACCTGGGGTCTTGTGCACAAAGGAGTCAGGGCATAGGGAGGAGGCTTTCTGCTCCTGTTCCTTTTGCCCATCCCTCCTTCCCTTGGACTACAGTGTGGACACTCTGAGGTGGCTACTCTTACTGTTCCCCTCCTGCATCTCAGGCACAGAATCAGGTCTCCTGCTCACAGTTCTACATTCATCTTCTCCAATCTTGGGACAGCTAAAGGAAGAGCAATGCCTAGATGAAACCTGTTGGTGTCAGGAAGGAAAAGTCAAAGTTCCCATTACAACATTAGCTTCAGCAATAACATCACCAGAATGAGCAACTTTAGGCTAGTGACCCTCATAAATAGTATGGCAAACCCAGAATGTCCTGGGACCTAGGGCTGACAAGAATAGATGTGAGATTGTGAGGTAGTGCAATTTTGCAGAATACCTCAGAGGGTACAGATGTCAAAAGCTCTCACACTAATTAAATATTAAATTTTCAATACATTTTTAACAGATTTGAAAATGATGCAGACCTCTTCAATCCAGGAAGATAACGGAGGCTTTGGATGGGAAGAGCTATTGAACAACTGAAGAAGCTGGAATGTAGCACGTGTTCACTGCTGTTCCCCCAAGCCAGAAAGGGAATGTCTTGTTTGGGAACCAAATTCTCAGAGCCCCAATGAAAACCATCATCGTAGGTACTTGATCAGCAAAAGAGGAAAGGGAGAAAGCCCTTCTCAGCACTCACAGCCTCAGTTAGTGATGTGAGTCCCTCTAGCAGGTCTTTACTGTGGATTAAGCAGCAGGAAGTCCGTCTTCTCCAGTGGTGCTAACAGCCCTCTAACTGGACACGTGTAGAGAGCAGTGTGGCCTTCACATGGTCATATCCATGCTTCTCATGCTCCATGCTCACTCTTCCTCAGTGAGGCCTCCACCTGGCCAGGCAGCTGGGGAGTGTGCTGAGGGGAGTGAGCACTTTGCCTTTATGGGTGACTGTATTTACAAAGGGTGAGGTGACGTGCCCCGCACAGTAATGTTGCAGATACAAATCAATATCTTCAAATCAACCACCTTGTATGATTTCATTGTGTACTATTTTCAAATTTTCTTTTCAATTATAACCAAATTATCCGTGCAAAGAGTATAAAAATAATTTATGTCGGTTATGGCAAACGGCCTTCTCTAGCCTCAACCCACATTCCTCCTTCCTCAGGATTATCTGCATTGCACATTTTTTTGGGTACACATTTCTGTTTTTAAATACATGCATTGTCTAGTTTCATCCATTGCAAACACTATCACATATGAGAAAAATATTGTAGAACAACTTAAGTATATAAATATTCTAACTTCTTAAAATTCTTGAAAGCAGAAATATATCACCTAATTATGAAAGGATCATTTCTGATTTAAAATAATAATGAAAATTGAAGTGAAGTAGAAAGCAGGCCACTGTAGTTCAGTGGCTGTTAAACTGGCACTCTCATTAGAATCAGATGAAGAAACTGAAAAAAATACAAATGGTTGGGTTGCCTTATAAGAAAATGCTACAATAATGGGCAGCATTGTTTTTTAAATGGTAATTTTAAAAATGCTTACACAGAATGTAATATACTGAAGAACCAGTGAAAACAATCAGGATAATTTGAAATAAGTGGAAAGCCCATCTTTACATTAACTAAGAGAAATCTCGAGTTCTGATGCATAAATAAGTGGTAAGAAATTGAACACAGATGAGTGTGGAAGAAGATGCGGGTGGAGCAGATCAAAGAAAAAACTGTTAGTGCACTTTTCCAAGAGGAGAAAACATCTTGTATTGCACAGTCACAGCAGCTTACTCCAAAGATTGGCAACAGGTTGCACAGCCTGGAGGTGGAATTTCTTTGTAGATTCACATTCATTACATTCACAGGTTTTCTCCCCAATATGAATGTTGTAATGTTTAATGAGATTCTGCCTCTGTCTGAAGGTTATTACACATTCCTTACATATATAGGGGTTCCCTCAACTATGAATTTTCTCATGGTCAGTGAGATTTGATTTGCTACTGAAGGCTTTCCTACATTCCTTACATATGTAGTGTTTCTACCCAGTTTGTCTTCTCTGGTGTGTAATGAGGCTTGATTTCTGAATGAAAGCTTTCCCACATCCATCACATTCATAGGATTTCTATCCAGTATGTATTCTCAGAAGGTTAATGAGGTTTTCCTTTTGGTTGAAGGCTTTTCCACATTCATTGTATATATAGGGTTTTTCTCCAGAATGAATGCGCTGATGTTGAGTGAACTGTTCCTTTTGCCTGAAGGCTTTTTTGCATTTTTACTTTAATTTTGTTTCTGTCCACTATGAGTTTTTTCATGTATGTGAGATATGATTTGTACCTAAAAATTTTTCACGTGACTTGCATGCATAGGGTTTCTTTGCAGTAGAAAATCCCTTGTATCTGAGATTTGCCATTTGAATTAAGGCTTTACGACATATATATGATTTCTCTTCAATAATATTTTTCTGATGAATAAAGACGTTTTCCGTCAGGTTGATAATTTCCCCAAATGTATTACATTTCTATGCTTGTTTCATTGTATGGCTTTTAAAATGAAGAGAAAAAATGACTGTAAAGAGCAGACTACATTCAGGACACGCATATGGTTTCTCTGTAGTCAGGATTTTCTCATATTCCGTGAGGTTTTATTTCAGATGGAAGCATTGCAATACTGTGTACTATATGAATATTTCATGCTCAATGTAATTTAATACCTGGCTGAAGAATTTCCAATATTCATTTCATATACAGAGTTTTAATACTGCATGTTTCTTTGATATGTATCTAGCTTTCCCAAATTCATGAAATCTCAAATGGTTTCTCTGAAGGGTTAATTCTCAGGTATCTCATGACTTTGAATTTCCAAGAAACTTCACATTCATTACACTTAAATGGGAGGACTACCATGTAGCACAAACTAGTAAAACTCATTGTCTTCATTCTTTTTTCCTTACATAGATTCTCTAATGCTTAGATAAGCATGATGCAAATTTCTTTAAAGTGAAGTTACATTCATAGAAGTGTTATTTTGAGGAAACAATGCTTGTGGTCAGAGAAAATGATTTCCCAACTTCCTTACATTCTCTGCCTTCATGTTAAGTCTGTACTCTTGTGGAAGAGGATATAGCTTCACTCACAGCCTCTTGTTATGTGTTTTTTTCTGCTTCTTAATGTCCTATGCTTCTCAATAGCTTGTGGGATGCAGCAAAAGCAATGCTCAGAGCGAAATGTATAGCATTGAATGCATTCATTAGAAAAGAGGAGAGATCAAATGTCAATCATCTAAGCATCCGAATTTGGGAAGTGCAACAATATCACCTTTTTATTTGTTCTATCATTCATGGTTCTTCTTGCTTCAAATGAGCATCACATCCAGTTTGATGACTTCATAACTAGGAAATGGGCAAGTGATACAGCACTTGATTTATGATGGGGACAAAACGACACCCAATAAGTCAACCCAGGAAACTTCAGGCTTGTGAATGATAAGAAAGGTGCAGCTTCCATAGTTGCATGAGTAACACAGCCCCAGAACAAAGGCCAAATGGGAACCCAGGAAATCCTAAACACTTTGATTTGGACTGACTATTTTTGTTCAATTTTTTTTCTTCTACCTATTTGGATGAGATGTGGTATTTAATATTCTTTAAAGTTTACTGGGGAAATTATAACACTTTTGTTTGCCTTTCCAAATCTGCACATATTATCTGTTATTGACTTGCCAAATAAAATATTTAAAACATCTTATATCCTGTATTATTCTGCCAAAGGTGTGCTGATGCAAAATACCTGAAATCTGTTGGACTTTATAAAGGATATTTATTTGGGTTAGAAGCTTACAGTTACCAGGTCATAAAGGATAAGTTTCTTCCTTCACCAAGGTCTGTTATCCCTTCTTGTAGCAAGAGAGCTGCCGACATTTGGGAGGCTTCAGGCTTCTTGGGTTCCACTCTTCCCAGGGCTGCTTTTCTCTCTGGGCTCAGCTCCTCTGTTTCCTCCACAAGGCCAGCTGTGATCTGTCAGGTGAATGGCTTGTCTCTTTTCTTCAGGGCATTCTGTGCTTGCTCATCAGAACTCCAACATCAAAAACTATTCCCACTCTGTTATTTGTTATGTCTTTCTATGTATGAGGCCCCACTCACCAATGGGCGGGACTCGATGCTCCACCGAATCTGGCCCAGTCAACACCCTTATCATAACTTAACCATGCCCAGATTAACAGACCAGTTTACAAGCATAATCCAATATCTATTTTTGGAATTCATAATGATATCCAACTGCTACATATCCATTTACCCATCTTATGCTATATATAATTTTATGGTGTATTTTTACACTTTATTGATGTCCTAGGCCATGGATATCATTATTACTTTATCCATTCTATAGTCATTTAGATATATGAATTTAATTAACAGATATTGTTCTTCCATCCATCCTGAAACTTGACCTTTGTGAAATTAATTTTTTCTGTCTGAAGAATATTCTTTTACATTTCTTTTAAAGTGAGTTGATGCTAGCAAACCTTAATAGTTTTTAATCATCTGTAAAGGTATTTATTTCAATTCTTTCTGAAGGATTGAGATGAATTAAATCTCAGGTCCTGGATGATCTCCACTGCTTTTGAGTGTACCCTTGAGATTGAATTTCTCCATACTGTTGGAAATGTAATCATTTATGTGGAGAAGAAATTAGGAGATTTCAGTTTTACAGCCTGCTTCCTGCCCAACCACCCCTCAGTGAAAATCTGTGCGCTCAGGCTTTGGGGATGGGAATGACGCCAGACTTCTCTGAGTTGCACACCTGATTTTGGAGCTAAGATTCAATGGAGAAAGTACAGTATATTGAGTTCTTCTTGGGACCATTCTAGGGACCATTTCAATGGTGGTCAGCACCCAATTTTACTCAATGATAGGCACACCCAAAATACAGCCACTGTTTCATGAGTTTCAATTTCTTCTGGACTTAGAAGAACCCTCTGATCTCTGTGTCCTGGGTTAATGCCCTCATTTGAGTCTTGTGTGGACCCCAGAAAATATGATTCTACTCACTCTTTGCTGTATGTGTAATCCTTTTGTATGTAGGACATATTGGTAAGATTCAGATAAGAGATATTTTGATTAGTTCACTTTTTGTTACATTTAGTTTAGTTAAGGCCTCTGATTAGATTTCAGGCACCAGGATGGACCACAATCATTGTTCTGAAGTCCTATATATATATAATACATGGAGAAAGAATGCTGCCATGTTTACCCTGCCTGGATGGAGATGGTTCCAGGATCTCCTACAGCTTTGTAGAGACACAGAAACCCTGAGAGGCTTAGAGAGAGACCAGATGGTGGAGTCATGGAGTAGCTTGAAGCTGAAGGCATCCAGGCCAGAGGGGAAGGCAGAAGTGTGAGCGATTGTGTCTGATGGCCCATTGCTGAGCTCAGGGTGCAGGTGAGTTTGAGGAGAAGGCAGAGAGAGACAGGCAGGCCCAACATTTTGCCTTGGCAGGAGTCCAGTTGCACCTTACGCTTCTTAAGACAGCATTTTTGATGATGCCTTGATTTGAACATTTCACAGAATCAGAACTGTAAGCTTTAACCCTAATAAATTCCAATAAAAGCCATCCTACTTCAGGTATTTTGCAGTGGTAATGCTTGACAAACTCAAATCACTATGGACGCAGTTTTGGAGAGCTTACCTGTTCCCAAATAGCACTGGGATGCTGCTGCTCAGGGAATTCACCTGTAAGCTGTGAGTGTCTCCAGACTAGGTGGGAATGAGTACCTGTAAGATGGATGGATAATTGCTCTTGGCCAGCAAGATCTGCAAGACAAGGGGTCAGAAAGGGGAGTCACATGATTTGGGGAATTGTCTAAAGTCAAAGATGCCCCAGTATGATGTACCTGCCTCAGGAAGGGGTTGGACAGGTAGACAGTGGCAGAAAAAAGCATGGAAACTGGGGCCTGGTGCAGCAAAGGAGTCAGGGCACAGAAAGAATGCTTCCTGCTCCTGCTCCTTTTGCCCTTCCTTCCTTCCCTTGGCCACCAGTCTTGACCCTCTGAGGAGTCTGCTCTTACTGTACCCCTCCTGGGTCTCAGGCACTGACTCAGGTCTCCTGCTTCCAGTTCTATGTTCACCTTCTCCAATCTTGGGGCAGCTAAGGAAGAGCAATTCCAAGATGAAAACTGTTGGATCCAGGAAGGAAATGTCAAAATTCATATTACAGCATTGGCTACAGCAATAACATCCCCAGAATGAGCAACATTAGGCCAGTGATCCTAATATATAGTGCAGGAATCACAGAAATTCTGGGGACATAGGGCTGACAAGAATAGAAGTGAGGTTGTGAGATTGTGCAAAGTTTGCAGAAAACCTCAGAGTGTGCAGATGCCAGATATTTCTCAGACTAATTAAATATTAAATTTTCAACACACATTTAACAGAGTTGAAAATGATGCAGACCTCTTCAATCCCAGAAGAGAATGGAGGGGTTGGATGGGAAGAAGCTGATGAACAACTGAAGAACCTGGAATATATCCCAAGTTAACTGTAGTTTCCCCAAGCCAGAGAGGGAATGTCCTTTTTTGGAGCCAAACTCTCAGTGCCCCAATGAAAACCATCATCATAGGTTCTGAATCTGCACAGGAGCAAAGGGATAAAGTCCTGCTCTGCACTCACAGACTCAGTTAGTTATGTGAGTCACACTAGCCAGTCTTCATTGTGAAGTAAGGAGCAGGATGTCTGTATTCTCCTGTGGTGGTAACAGCCCTCTAATCAGACACATGCAGAGAAAAGGGTGTCCTTCACCCTGTTGCATCCATGCTCCTTGTACTCCGGGCTCACTCTTGCTGTAGGAGGCCTCCACCCATCCAAGAAGCTCGGGAGGGGTCAACAGGAGTGAGCACTTTTCCTTTATGGGTGACTGTATTTGCAAGGGTGATGGGAAGTGCCCCCACCAGTTATGTTGCAGATACAAATTGATATCTTCAAATCAACTACTTTGTATGATTTAATTGTGTACTACTTTCATAATTTATTTTAAATTATAACCATATTATCTGTGCAAAGTGTATAAAAACAATTTATGTCTGTTATGGCAAACAGCAATATTCCTTCTTAGCCTAAATCCCCATTCCTTCTATCTCATAATTAACTGCATTGGTAGATGGTTTTGGGTACACATTTCCATTTGTAAATACATGCATTCTCTAGTTTAATCCATCTCACACCCTATCACATACGAGAAAAATATTGGAGTACAACTTAATAATACAAATAAATTTTATAACTTCTTAAAATACTTGAGATTAGAAGTATATTGACTAATTATGAAAGGATCATTTCTGATTTAAAATACTAAGGAATATAGGAGTTATGAAGAAATCAGGCCAATTTAGTTCAGTGGCTGATAAACTTGAATCCACACCAGAATCAGGTGAAGAAACTGAAAAAATATAAATGGTTGGGGTGTCTTATAAGAAAATACTACAATAACGGGCAGCATTGTTTTAAAAATGGTAATTTTTTAAATGCTTACCCATAATGTAATGGACTGAAGAACCACTGAAAACAACCAGGATAATTTGAAGTAAGTGGAAATCCCTTCTTTACATAAACTAAGAGAAATCTCGAGTTCTTATGCATAAATAAGTGGTAACAAATTGAACACAGATGAGTGAGGAAGAAGGTGTTGGAGGAGCAGATCTCAGAAAAAATGCAAGTGCACTTTTCCAAAAAGAGAAAGTTATCATGAATTTCACTGTCATTGCCACTTCCTTAAAAGATTGGCAACAAGTTCCACAGACTGGAGGTGGAGAGTCTTTGGAGATTCACATTCATAATATTCACAGGGTTTCTCTTCTGTATGAATGTTGTAATGTTTAAAGAGATACTGTCTCTGGCTGAAGGCTCTTCCACATTCCTTGCATATATAGGGTTTCCCTCCACTATGAATTTTCTCATGGTCAGTGAGATTTGATTTGCTACTGAAGGCTTTCCTACATTCCTTACATATGTAGGGTTTCTCTCCAGTTTGTCTTCTGTGGTGCATAATGGGTCTTGATTTCTGAATAAATGCTTTCCCACGTCCATCACATTCATAGGGTTTGATTCCAGAATGTATTTTCAGATGGTTAAAGAGGTTTTATTTCCGATGGAAGATTTTCCCATTCATTGCATGTATAGGGTATTTCTCCAGAATGAATGCTCTGATGTTTTTTGAACTATTGATTTTGGCTGAAGGCTTTTTTCACATTCATTTTGTTTCTGTCCAGTATAAGTTTTTTCATGTTCTGTGAGATATGGTTTGTACCTAAGGGCTTTTTCACATGACTTATATGTATATGGATTCTTTGCAGTAGGAAATCTCTTGTATGTGAGATATGACATTTGAATTAAAGCTTTCCCACATATATATGATTTCTCTTCAGTAAGAATTTTCTGATAAATAAAGAGGTTTTCTGTTAGGTTGAAAACTTTCCCACATGTATGACATTTCTAAACACTTCCACCTGTATGGACTTTAAAATGAGTAGTAAAAAATGACTGTAAAAAGCAATCTACATTCAGGACACTCATATGGTTTCTCTCTAGTTTCAATTTTCTCACATTCTATGAGGTATGGTTTCAGATGGAATTATTCCCATATTCATTATAATAATAACTAATAAATATGAATATTTCATGCTCAATGAGATTTAATGCCTGGCTGAAGGATTTCCGATATTTTTTACATACACAGGGTTTTACTACTGCATGTTTCTTTAATGTGACTCTAGCTTACCCAAATTCATGAAATCCCAAATGGTTTCTCTGAATGATTCATTCTTTGGTATCTCATGAGGTTGAATTTCTAATAAAACTTCACACTCATTACACTTAAAGGGGAGGACTACCATGTGAGACGAACTGGCAAACTCATTGTCTTCATTCTTTTTCTTTACATAGATACCCTCATGCTTAGGTAAGCATGATGCAAATTCCTTCAAAGTGAAATTACATTCATAGAAGTGTTATTTTGAGGAAACAATGCTTGGTCAGAGAAAATATTTTCCCAGCTTTCTTATACTCTCTGCCTTCATCTTAAGTCTGTACTCTTGTGTATGTGGGTATAGCTTCACTCACAAGCCTTTTTTTACGTGGTCTTTCTGATTCTTAATGTCTTATGCTTCTTCATAGTGTGTGGGGTGCCACAAAACAGTGCTTAGAGGTGAATTTATAGCATCGAATGCATTCACTAGAAAAGAGGAGAGATCCAATATCAATCATTTAAGTGTCCAATTTGTGAAGTGCAAAAATACCTCATTTTTATTTGTCCTATCATTCATGGCTCTTCTGGCTTCAAATGAGAATCACATCCTGTTTGGTGACTTCATAACTAGGAAATTCGGAAGTGATAGAGCACTTGATGTATGATGGAGACAAAACTACACCCCATAAATCAACCCTGGAACCTTCAGGCTTTTGAAGGATAAGAAAGATGCAGCTTCCAAAAATGCATGAGTAAGGTGGTCCCAGAACAAAGCCCAACATGGCAACCCAGGAAATCCTGAATACTTTGTTTTGGACTATTTTTGTTCAATTTCTTTTCTTCTATTTATTTGGATGAAATACACTATTTAGTATTCTTTAAAGTTTACTGGGGAAATTATAACACTTTTCCTTGCCTTTCCACATGTACACTTATTATTTGTTATTCACTTGCCAAATAATGTACTTTAAAACATTTTATATCCTCTATTACTGAGCCAAGGGTGTGCTGATGAAAATTACCAGAAACCTGTTGGTCTTTATAAAGGGTATTTATTTTGGGGGTAGAAGCTTAAACTTACCAGGCCATAAAACATAAGTTTCTTCCTTCACCAAAATCTGTTACCCCGTCTTGGAGCAAGACAGCTGCTGGCATTTGCCAGTGTTCAGGTTTCTTGGGTTCCTCTCTCCCCAGGGCTGTGTTTCTCTCTAGACTCAGCTCCTCTGTTTCCTCCACAAGGTCAGCTCTAGACTATAACACTCTCTAAGCTTTGCCTCTCTCCACAAGGCCAGCTGTGAACTGTCACTGGAATGGTTGTCTCATTTCCCCGGTGCCTTCAATCCTTGCACTTCTGAACATGAACATCAAAAACTACTCCAACTCTGTCCTTTGTCATGTCTTTTTATGTTTGAGACTACACCCACCAAGGGGTGGGGCTCAATACCCTACTGACTGTGGCCCAGTCAATGCACTTATCCTAACTTAATCATGGCCAGAGTAACAGACCAGTTTACAAGCATATTCCAATATTTATTTTTGGAATTCATAATGATATCACATGGCTACATATCCATTTACCCATATTATGATATATATTATTTTATGGGGTATTTTAATACTTTATTGATGTCCTAGGCCACGGATATGATTATTAAGTTATCCATTCAATAGTCATTTAGATATATGAATTTAATTAACAGATATGGTTCTTCAATCCATCCTGAATCTTGAACCTTCTGAAATCATTTTTTTCTGCTTGAAGAATATTCTTTTTCATTTCTTTTAAAGTGATTTGCTGCTAGCAAGCTTTATTTATTTTTACACATCTTTAAAAGTATTTATTTAACTTCTTCCTGAAGGATTGAGATGAAATAAATCTCAGGCCCTCTATCATCTCCACTGCTTTTGAGAGAATGCATAGGGTTGAATTTCTCCATTCTGTTGTAAATGTAATCAGTTCTTTGGAGAAGAAATTAGGGGCTTTCAGTTTTACCACCTGCTTCTTGCCCCCGCTAGGAAAATTTCTTTGCTCTGGCTCTGGGGATGGGAATAATAGCACACCTCTATGAGTTACACATCTGATTTTGGAGTTAATACTTAGTGGAGAAAGAACAGTATATTGAGTTCTCTTGGGGCCATTCTAGGGACCAGTGCAGTGGTGGTCAGCACACCATTTTGCTCAATGATATCCACACCCAAAGTATAGCCACTGCTTCATGACTTCCCATTGCTCCCGCACTTAGGAGACCCCTCCTGTTCCCTATTCCCTGGGTTAGTGCCCTCATTTGAGACTTGTGTGGACCCTGGAAAGTGTGTTTATACTAACCCTTTGCTGTGTGTTTAAGCCTTTTTATATAGGACATTTTGGTTAGATTCAGATAAGGGATCTTTTGATTAGGTCACTTTATATTAGAATGCTTTAGTTTAGTTAAGGACATCTGATTATATTTCCGGCACCAGGATTGAATGCAATCATTGTGCTGAAGTCCTACATACATGGAACATACAGAGAAAGAGTGCTGCCATATTTACCCTACATGTGGGAGAGGGCTGCATGATCTCCTACAGTTGTGGAGAGACACAGAAACCCTGACAGGCTGATGGAGAGGCTAGAGGCTGGAGTCATGGAGCAGCTTGAAGTGGAAGACATCAAGGCCAGAGGGAAAGTCAGAAGTGTGAGAAATTTTGTCTGATGGCCCACTGCTGAGCACGGGTAGAAAGTGAGTTTGGAGGAGAAGGCAGAGAGAGACAGGCAGGCCCAACATTTTGCCTTGGCACGATTCCAGCTTCAGCTGACCCTTGTTAAGACAGCATTTTTGATGATGCCTTGATTTGGACATTTTCACAGCATCAGAAATGTAAGCTTTAACCATAATAAGTTCCAATAAAAGCCAACCTATTTGTGATATTTTGTATTGGCAGCACTTGGCAAACTCAAACAGCTAGGGACACAGGTTGGAGAGTTACCTGTTCCCAAATGGCAGTGAGATGCTGCTTCACAGTGAATTCACTTGTAAACTGTGGGTGACTCCAGACTAGGTCAGAATGAGTTCTGGTAAGATGGGATGGGAAGTGCTCTTGGCTAGCAAGGCCTGCAAAACAAGGTGCCAGGCAGGGGAGTCACATGATCTGGGAACTGGTCTGAAGTCACAGATGACCCAGTATGATGTGCCTGCTTCATGCAGGGGTTGGTCTGGTGGGCAGGGGCAGATAAAATCATGGGACCTGGGGTCTGGGGCAGCAGAGGAGTCAGGGCACAGAGAAGAGACTTCCTGCTCCTGCTCCCTTTGCCCTTCCTTCTTCCCTTGGCCTCCAGTGTGGGCTGTCTGAGGAGGCTGCTCTTACTGTACCCCTCCTAGGTCTCAGACACAGACTCGGGTCTCCTGCTTCCAGTTCTACATTAACTTTCTCCAAACTTGGGACAGATAAAGAAAGAGTAATGCCAAGATGAAACCTGTTGGTGTCAGGAAGAAAATGTCAAAATTCACATTACAGCATTGGCTAAGGCAGAAAATTCACCTGAATGAGCAACTTTTGGCCAATGACCCTAATGAACAGTATAGGAATCCCAGAAAGTACTGGGACCTAGGGCTGCCAAGGATAGAAGGGAAGTTGTGAGCTATTGCCATATTTGTAGAAAACTTCAGAGGGTGCAGATGCCAGATATTTCTCAGAATAATTATTAAATTTTCAATGCATTTTTTTCTCTTTTTTTTATTATGGGTAAAAATCAAAATTCTCACAATACACACAAACACTTACGGTGTGAACTGTGGTCTATGGTTGGTGGCAAGGCTCCAGGATGTGTTTCAATGCATTTTTAACAGAGTTGAGTATATTGCAGACTTCTTCAATCTGAGAGGAGAATGGATGTGTTGGATGGAAAGAAGATGATGAACAACTGAAGAAGATTGTATGTAACATGTGTTCACTGCAGTTCCCCCAAGCAGGAGAGGGAATGTCCTGTTTGGGAACCAAAGTCTCAGAGCCCCAATGAAAACCATCACCATAGGTTCTGGATCAGCAAAGAGGGACAGAGAGAAAGTGCTGCTCAGCATTCACAGTCACAGGTAATGATGTGTGTCACTATAGCGGTACTTCACTGGGTAGTAAGCAAAAGCATCAGGAAGTCTGCCTTCTCCTGTGGGGCTAACAGACCTCTACCTGGACACATGTAGGGAGTAGAGTTTCCTTTACACAATTGCATCCATGCTCTGGGTGCTCCACACTCTCTCTTGCTGAGGGTGACCTCCACCAAACTGGCAGCTGGGCAGGGGGCAGAGGGGAGTGAGCATATATCCTTTATGGGCCACTGTATTTCCAAAGGGTGAGGGGAAGTGCCCTCAAGTAATGTTGCAGATAGAAATCAGTAGCTTCAAATCAACCAATTTGTATGATTTCACTGGGAACTAGTTCCATTATTTCTTTTAAATTATACCCAAATTTTCCATGCAATGAGTATAGAAATAATTTATGTCTGTTATGACAAACACCCAAATTCCTTCCCTAGCCTCAACAACCATTCCTCCTTCCTCAGAATTATCGGCATTGGCAGATTCTTTCTGGTACACATTCAGTTTGGAAATACATGAATTCCTGGTTTCTTCCATCCCACACCATATCACACATGAAAAAAATATTGGAGTTCAGCTTAAGAATATAAATAAATTTTCTAACTTCGTAAAATACTTGAGATTAGAAGTATATCATCTAATTATTATCTTTTCTGATTTAAAATACTAAGGAAAATTGCAGTGAAGTAGAAAGCAGGCCACTATAATTCAGTGGCCATTAAACTTGAATACACATCCGAATCAGGTGAAGAAACAGAAAAAATATAAATGGTTGGGGTGCTTTATAAGAAAATGTTACAATAATGGGGAACATTATTTCTAAAATGGTAATTTTTAAATGCTTATCCAAAATATAATGGATTGAAGAACCAGTGAAAACATCCAGGATAATATGAAGTAAGTGGAAAGCCCATCTTTACATAACCTAAGAGAAATCTCGAGTACTGATGCATAAATTAGTGGTAACAAATTGTACACAGATGAGTGTGAAAGAAGTTGTGGGAGGAGCCGACTTAGAACAAACTGCAAGTGCACTTTTCCAAGAGGGTAAAGATATGTTGAATTGCACAGTCACAGCCACTTCCTTAAAAATTGGCAACAAGTTGCACAGACTGGAGGTGGAGTTTCTTCGGAGATTCATATTCATTCCATTCGCAGGGACTCTCCCAAGTATGAATGATGTAATTTTTTATGAGATAATGCTTCTGGCAGAAGGCTATTCCAAATTCCTTACATATATCGGGTTTCCATCCACTATGAATTTTCTCATGGTCAGTGAGATTTGATTTGCTACTGAAAGCTTTCCTACATTACTTTCATATATTGGGTTTCTCTACAGTTTGTCTTCTCTGATGGGTAATGAGGCTTGATTTCTGAATGAAAGCTTTCCCGCTTGTGTCACATTCATAGGGTTTCTCTCCAGTATGTGTTCTCAGACGGTGAATGAGATTTTCCTTCTGGTTGAAGGCTTTTCCACATGCATTGCATGTAGAGCATCTTTCTCCAGAATGAATGCTCTGATGTTTAATGAACTATTGCTTTAGGCTGAAGGCTTTTCTGCATACTTTGCATTCATTTTGTTTCTGTGCACTATGAGTTTATTCATGTTCTGTGAGATATGATTTGTACCTAAAGGCATTTTCACATGCCTTACATGCATAGAGTTTATTTGCAGTAGGAAATCTCTTGTTTCTGAGATTAGACCTTTGAATTTAAGGTTTCTCACATATATATGATATCTCTTTTTTTTTTATTTTATTTAAATTTTTTTTATTATGGATAAAAATCAAAATTCTCACAATACATACAAACATTTGCAAAATGATATAAAATATATATGCATATGTGTGTATTTTCTTACAAAAATGTTATATATATATATATATATACATATATTTTAAGAGGTGCTTAGATTACCCAAAATATTACATGGAACCCACTGGGATTCCCATGTTGCCCACCTCCCACACCTCCCATCACATCCCACACAAACATCTCCCACAGTGTGGCCCACCAACCTCAATGAACTTACACATCCTGGAGCCTTGCCACCAACCATAGACCACAGTTCACACTGTAGACCACACTCTCTCCCACTCAGTCTTTAGTGGTGTGTGCTGATTTAAAATGGCCTACATCCATTGCCACAACAGTACTCAGGACAACCTCCAACTCCCAAAGAAGCCACTGTATTTCAACTGATCATCCCCTCCCTACCCCAAAAGTGTCAAGTGGCCACTGGCTCCACCTCATTGTTACAATTTCTTGCATTGCTAGAATCACCGTATGTGAACAAGAGAATATCATCAAGTCCACTCTAGCCCATAGTTCTTCCCCCAATCCTGAGGGGAATGGGATGGTGATGTCCACTCCAACTCCAAGTGAGAGAGGGCTTACATCCCATGGATATGGAGAGTGGGATGATCCTGCCTACAAATGCAGGCCCTCTCCATTCCCTGGGATGGCCATTTCCCATTGTTGTCTCCTCACCAGGTGACTTGAATGAGTCCATTGAGCTGTAGGGTAGGAGTTGCAGCTCCACCTAGATTTCATGAACACCTGGAACATAGGTGTGCGAGAGGCTCCAGTCTCTGGAAGTATACCTAAAAACTCCAGCATCGCATATAGGTTTGAATAGAAGGGACTGGTGAACCATGTGCAGGGAGGACTTATTTGAGTCTAATTCTGTCACTCTCAGGAGCACAGATTCCAAAATAGAACCCACTGATAAGGCATCAGTCTCTGGGGCTATCCCCCCTTATATAGGACCAGGGTGTCTCCGGAGCTCTCAGGAACCCCAATGAGTTGGCTGATAGGCACTTAGATGTTCTATGAGCTCCTACTGAGGTGTCCATAAGAGTTACCTCTGGGATGACCTCCCGACTCTCTTTGAAGTCTCTTAGCCACTTGAACTCATTTCTCTTTACCATTTCCCCCTTTTATTCAATGTCTTTTTCCATTTGTGTTCCAATTGGCACTTGGGAAAGTTTTCAATTAGCAATAATCGTGCCTCGGATAAACCTCATTGGCTACGATACTGCCACTGCACAAAGCTGCCGGTTGGCACTTGGTATTAATCCCTCGTTGCCAGGGAGGCTCATCCCTGGGAGTCATGTCCCACGTTGGGGGGAAGGTAATGCAATCATATGCTGAGTTTGGCTTAGAGAGAGGCCACATTTGAGCAACAAGGAGGCTCTCAAGTGGCAACCCTTCAGCACCCCACAACTGCAGGCTAAGTCTCATTTACAAGAGCTAAGACTCACAAGGGTGGTCATCAATAAAGAAAAAAAAAATCAGTGGGTCATCCTATTTTGACAGGCACTGTCCCTACACTCAGAGGACTATTGTTGCTCCCTTGGAGACTGTGACAGAGCTCTCCAGGCTAGGAATTCAGATTCCCTCATTTATTGTGTGATTATCCACCCATCGTGACCATGCCCCATCCCCCGATCCTTTGAATGATTTTGTATATATTTCATGTATATTCGGATGAACCAATCCCCACGAAACCCTCCCCCCCCC